>OY856188.1:62787662-62870469 GCA_963693315.1 Diogma glabrata
TTTGACCTTATTAGTCACTATGATCCCTTGCTAAGTGATCACTTAGAAAATGTAAGAATTCCTCAGCATCGTTCACAAATCCATCATCTATCACCAGAAATTCAAAACGGGTTCGTTAAACTATGCACAAGCGAGGAAGAATCAGTAACTTAAGCTGAACGAAAAAATGCAAAATACTATTCTTGTTGATGCAACTCCCGATTTTTCACAGCATACAGTCTCAATATCTGTGAATTTTATTCTGCCTTTTTGCTCAAATGGTATTACATTTTGTGGAATAATTCAAAAATGCTACAATTTATTTAGCAGTAGTCCTCTATGATGGACAATTTTAAAGAAAAATAGTCCGCAGTCGCTACATAAGTTATCTAAAACGCTATGGTCAGCTAGAATTGATGCTGTTAGAACTTTTACCAAACACCGGATTACGAAGGTTTTTAGAGACAAAACGTTCTCTAACTCTTGATGCATTTCATTTCATTGAATCGCAAATTTCGAAAAGGGCTCAACTTGGATTTTTTTCAAAGTGGACTTTTACACTTTTTTCTATGTACTGTTATGAAGTGTGATTCAAACTTCGTGATTGAGAGTCGAACCATTCTCCCCCACGCATTGGATTTGCCTGAGCCGAAGCTTTCAGAGTTGCTTTCGTTTTTTCTTTTGAACGAAGTTTCGTATACTCAATCCGTAGTCGTCATCTACAATGGTTTCCGTTGAAAAATTATCCTAAAACAGCTGTGTGCTATTTCCCACTGTAATTGGCTATATCCAATTTGTAATCGTTGGTTGCTGTCAAGTTGTCATAAAACAGTTGTTCAATACCATTGATTCATAATCGTGCTATTTTCATGTATAATTCTTGCAATCGTATCATAATCAATGTTTATCATTTAATTCTTTTCAATTTTTTTATACAAATCAGCTATGTAAATTCACTAGTGGGTATAAATAATGAACGAAGGAAATACCCCAGAAACCAACCTTACCGTGTTTATGGATTTGTTGTGGCTCAAAAGCGGCATGACTTTAGCTATAAAAATGTGATTGAAGACATGAAGTTTCTCTTGGTCTGGCATTGACTTTTCGATCTAAACTATGTTGTCTAATTTGACAAGTTGTGATGAAGTTTTTTTCTGTTAATCGGACAACTTAAATGTCGACATTAGAAAATATTTTTTTTATTGAATTAGCGACAATGTGCTTAAAAATTACTTAGTCAAATTTATGTAGTTTAAAATAATACCAATTCATGGGGTTCAAGTGTGCCTATTTAGTGCCAGTGAACTAAAATAAAAGAAAAAAATTATTTATATGTTTGTGCCGTTGCGAGCGCCATTTTAGCTCAGTTCGTTTTTATCGGATTAATTGTGGAATTTTGTTAATTTTTGTTGTGAATAGTTTTAGAATAGTTTTTTTGTGAAATTCACTACATTTTCTCTTAAAAATTAAGTAGACAAATTTATGTAATTAAAATTTAACAACTTTATTGAGTTGAAGTTAGCATGTTAATTTCAAAAGTCCAATTAATGCCAAATAACAAAAAAAAAAAAATAATAATCGCTAAATGTTTGTGAAACTATCTATTTATTTAGTTAAAATTTAATCAATTTATTTATTTACAAGAAAAGAAAATTTAATCGCTGTATGTTTGTGAAGTTATCTATTTAAAGAATCGTAAATTTAGTTAAAATTTGAATTTAATATTTAATTCATATTGAGTGTCAGTGACTAGTAAAATTTCCTAGTATAATTATAGTATCAATCAAATTAAATTAAAACAAATGAAATGAAACAAAAAATTATATATATGATATGGGTGCCATTATTTATCCAGTTATCAGAATCCATAAACTATAGGTGTCCTTGAAGTGGTTTTGGTAGATAGATTCAATGGTTGACGTCATTTTGAAATTCGGGCGATAACATCTATCCTAACGGTTACTTATATTAAAATCATAATAAAGTTCGACGATCCATGACAAAAAGTTACAAGTGATCTTGAGGCTGTCTGGATTAGTGCTTTTAATGGTGTCTTACAACCATTAACGTTGTTTGCAAGTTGTTATCATCATATTCATCACCGAGAGTTAACCGTGAGTCCTCGCTGAAATCTGTTGTTAGTAAGATCAACGATTTTATTTCCACCAGTGGCTATTTCGTTTCAAGATTATCTACCGTTAAATTGCTATTGTCTCAGTTTTCAGATTGATTTATTATATCTATCATCAATTATTACCAATTTCTATCACCGTTAATTTATCTAAAATTTGGGTATTAACAACGGTTGTAATTTGCAATCACCTTGGCTGAGCTCTGGTCTATGTATGACCTGATGGAGATGAGCGGCTAAATTTGAAGGATAGGAGAGTAGGACTGGACACAATTATGGGGTGAGTCATATCTGGTTTTATTTTATATCTTTTATGCATGAATGATTATGGTTACGTATGTAGGTGTACGAGTGTGTGTATATGGATATGTGGATGGGGATATGTATGAGCGAGTGTATGTGGTGCATGCGCGTATGAGTCAGAGGAGAATGTGTTAGATTAAATGAGTTTCTTTCCACACAACAATGAGGTCTACGGCTATCATAAGTAGCTAGCAAAGACTACCTATATTTTTTATTTCAGAAGTCAAACCTGTTTTTATTCGATCACATCAAGCCAAGATCTACCGTTATTTGTGGATTCTGATGTTATATTTTAATTTAATTTAAACAAGGGTTAGTAATAATTGATGATGGGATTGATGACTTTGCGCAGACGCAATAATATCAAACCGATACATGACATGAATATACTTTAATTCATAATATATCCTGGGTGTGGTGTTATAAAGGGGGATAAACTGGAATTCTGTATCATTGTTATTTTTACAAACCAGCAAATGGATCTATTATGTAAATATATTACTTCCTACTGAGAAAACGTCAAAGGTGAGAAATTTACAGTAGAACAAACAAAATGATATTTTTTTTACTAGTTCTGTTTGTGCATTCCAAAGTTTGAATGTGCGGGATTTTTACTGCTAGAAAACTTACAATATATGTTACCATTTAGTCCATGGAATAATATATGAATGAAATCGATTACCACAATAATCGAATAAACAATTCAATCACTAACGGGAACTTTTCAAATTATTTTACCGTCACGTTGGTGTAAAATTTCATCCTTAAGTACCGCCCTTGTTTTTACTTGTCTTTGAACATAAAGTGTATCACAATGAAAGCTCTATGTGGTGGGATGTTAGAGTAGAAATGAAGGATGAACATCTTGAAATGTTAAACTTAGGGGCAAGGATGTAGGTATGGGTGATTGTGTGCATGTGTGTGTAAGTGTGTGCATGTGTGTATGTGGGTGAGAGTGCGCGAGTGTATGAGGAGTGAAAGCGTTAAATAGTGTGATGAAGTAGAGGGTTGGACGTGGGAATAGTGGTTCTTTTCGCGTATGAGGGTGGCCAGAGGGTCAGGCCTTCACTTGCTTATTTTCTCCTATCTGTTCTTATCATGTTTCACGCGTACTTTTGTTTATTTGTGCTGAAGTAGCAGGATTTCTTTCTCGATCCCATAGATTGCAGCTAGTTTGGGGCTATTAATACAACCTCGCTAGGTACGCGACCTGCTATGCCACTTTGTTGTTATTCAACGAAGCAGCGCTTCATTACAGTACACATGTAGACCAATTTTTATGAGCGATAAAGTCTCATATCTGGTTTTATAGTTGGAAAAAGAGTATGACGTTGAAATGAGGTTTTAACAATCTGTTAAGCAAAAACAATATTCTGAAATAGTAATTTACTTATTATTCGATACATTTGGTTTAATTGATGCTGTTATGATCTATTTGAATGTTTTTTGTTTTGCCAAAGATCAGAATAATACAAATCTTTAGTACTGACACTGTAAGAACCCAGAATCAATTGCAAACGACATTATTATCGGTAGAGGCGTTGTAAAAGGTAGAACAGCCGTTAAATTAAATTTAAAATTTAAAGAAACCTATACTGAAATAATAAAAATGTTTTTTTTATAAAACACATTCTTTTGTAATGCTGTTTTATTACTAAGGCCTTCTAGGTCATTGTATGAAGTTCGAAAAGGACCCATCTCATAGAACTGTAACAACCGTTTTCCTCGTCACACTTTTATTCAAAGAAACTATTTTAGTATGTACTGATGCAAAACAACTATTAGCAGTTAGGGAAAAAAAGTAGTTTCTTAATTCGAACCGCTCAAACGAAATTCGGTTTTTTGTATCTTCTGTAAAATTTCAAACATCCGAGATGAGCCCTTTTCGAAATTTTCGATTCAATTATATCTAACCACAGACAAAAAAATTTTGTTTTCAAACAACGTTATTATATTTATAATATTTATAAAGTCGGTGCCACATTGACGAAAAACCGACAAATATGTCTCAGCCTTTCAACCGCAAATTTAATCTGTTTTTGATGAACGGACATGTGTTATACATTTTACTAATAAAACCTTATAGCGAACATTGTCATTTATAAAGTTAGCCTAGTGTTGAAATTCGATATTTCAGCTTAGTCGTCAAAATATTTATTGCAAAACCATCCCTTAGTTAACACTTCAATTAGCATTTACTAAATAATCAAATGTTTTCCATCCAAATTCACAATCAATTTTTATCATAAATCTAATCCTCTTTCCGTTAATCCAAGCTTGTGAAAAACATCAATAAAATTTAATCCCTTTTAAAATAAATAACCACCAATTAATTTTAGAAAGCTATAAATAAAAATTTTCCATCAAACCGAACCACATAGAAAAAAAATTTACCAAAAATAAAATCATCAATAAATAATTTAAAAACTCAGAACAACGAACAACCTCTAAAAGCGATAAAAATGACTTTTTCATTTCCTCATCTCATTTATTTATTAATTTTTATTTTACATTTTGATTCTCATTTTCTCTACTTCTAATCCATTATAGTGATAAATAACTTGTCATCAAATTAAAAATGAAAAACTAAAAAAAAAAAATAAATGAAAGATAAAAAGAAAATATTTTTTTGTTGTTGGGAAAACAAAGTCAAACGAAAAACAAAAAAACAACAGAAAACACATTAATTTATGATTATTTATGTGGGCATTTTTCTTTTGGTCGTATGCTACCTATTTTTCTCTCTCGGAAAAATGGTTTTATCATTTGTACCTTTTTAGCAAGTCATAAATAATAAAAAAAAATTTTTCTTTATATTTTGACATCAAATTTTATTATATGATTTTATTATTTATTGTTGTTTAGACAAAAAAAATTTCATGTAATTTCACCTGTGACTAAGAAAATATTCATGTCAAGTTGATTAAGTTTTAAAAGATTTTCATGATTAAGTAGATTAAATTAAAAGAATTAATTATTTATTCAAACACTAACCTATTATGTGTGGAAAATCAAAATGTTTGAAATTTGAATAACTTGAATGAATATTATCCTTTCCTTTCTATCTTTTACGGTTTTAGTTTTTATCGAGTGGAAAATGAAACAAAGAGAAAAACCAGTATTGCAAAACGTTACTCGTAACGTAACGCAAAAACGGAATAACGAAATGAAAAAGCGTTATTAGTAATAATTACGTTCATAACGTTTCAAAAATTAAACTACGTTACAATAACGTAAAACGTAACGATAACTCAATATTTTATTTCGTTTTTCGGGTGACTTTTTTATAATTATGTATATGAAAATCAAATCGCAAAAACCGGTGAAATAAAATCCAACTTATCTGCTCTTTATCAATTTTTGCGGACGCTTAAACTACAGATTTTGGTAGTTCTAATACCCGATTTACAGTCGGTAACGTTAACTTAACGTTAACTTTAACTTAACTCTAACTTAAGACATCTAAAAATTTTGATTTATAGTCGGTAAGAAATTACGTATTCATTGACGTTTGATCTGATATTAATTATGGTTTTGTAATCAATGTTACAAATCAATCAATTCTTTAAAAGTAATAAACTGATTTTAAAATCAAAATTTAAAATGATAAAATTCGAAACATACATTTGATACAAAATTAAAAAATAAAAAAATTTATTTTCATATTAATTTTCTGCTAATATTTGGCTTTAAAGTCGCTCTTTTTATATCCTTTGCATTTTTTAAAAAATAAAATTTTATTTTTATGGACACTTGCAATTAAATATTACTTTTCTTCAGTTTTTATACCAAACGTCAACAAATCCTTAACAAAATCTTTAAGATAGAATGAAATGAACTTTACGTTAAGTTAACGTTAAGTTTGCGTTAACGACTATAAATGCTCTAGTGCATTTTCATACATTTGTACTTTACGTTAAGTTAACGTTAAGTTAAAGTTACCGACTATAAATCGGGCATAAAATGTTGTACAATTTTAAGTTTATTTTAAATAATTTCAAGTCTGTAGTAGCCGTTTTGCATCACAGGTGTTTTGAATAATTTTAAGAAAGAATATTTTTTTGCTGGCCGAGAAATCAATCTGAAGATCTATTAAAAGCAACTCTAATAGTTATAAACAAACTATCAGATTTGTGAAAACTCCTGATAAGATTGCTTAGTTTTGGTAAAAATAATTATTTTTAATATGAAATGATTTCAAAATATTCGTCGGAGTGACGTGAATAATCCATTGTATAATTCTTTAATTTTAATTACGTCAGTTACATATCTACGCCCGTCGATGATCTCCACGAGATCAAAACTATAGTAGTGTGAATTATAAAAAATATATATACTTAAAAATTTTAAAATTATTGATTTTTAATTGTTTTTTATATATAACAATAGTGAATAATAAAAGGTGTCGTTATTAAAATTAAAGAATTTGAAATGAGTCAAATTTTATAGTTACGTTATTTTAAAATTAAATTGTAATGTTTAAAACTAATCTGTTAAACATTACATTTAATTTTAAAATAACGTAATTATAACGTTATAACATAATAAAATATAATATTTTTCTGTTTTATAACGAAATAACGTACCGAAAAAATAAATATACTGTTATAAAAACGAAACGCATAACGTTACGATTTTTTTTTTCGTTTTGCAACACTGAGAAAAACAAATAAATTTAAATATAACAGAGATAAGAGAAGAAAATTACATTTTCATAAAACGAGCAAAAACTGAATATTTCTGCCATTTACATTTTTCTTGTCATTCTGGTTTACTTTGGAAAGATGTTGTTGCTTGTGGTCTTATCAATGGAAATATTTTTATCATTTGTGCTTGGGGACTTGTTTTGGGAACCAAGATAAATGAGCATTCAACTTTCAACCATAAACTGATGGAGAGTAATTTTTAGTTTTTGTTAGTTTGTTGGTATTATTCACTTATAAAAGAGAATTCTTTGGAGAAAATAATTACTTAAACATGGCAGGATGATTAAAATTTATTTTGGTGAAAAAAACACGAGTTTTTTTGTTAAAACTAAAAGAACAAGTGCCGCAAATTCATCACAGTTTATTTTTTGATAAAATCGTGGATATTTTAAATATCGCATAAAATAATCATATTGTTACGAATTTGGATCCTAAACTTAAAATTAAGTTATAGTTTGAATTTCGGACGTCATAAAAGTCATCGTCAAACGAATGAGTTAGTTCAAAGTTTCATTCTTCCTTACCAACCATAAATAAAGGTCATCGTTGCATTGAGGGGAAACAAAAAGCTAGGCTGATCAAAACAACAACATTGAAAGAAGTAATGAGCAAATAAAATTGGCTGTATATAAGACAGATGAAGTTCGAATTAGGCAGAATGCATTTTCTGGTAAATCAAATAAGGCTTTTATTCACTGAAATTGTGAACCTGCAATTTCTCTACAAACAATTTGAAATTTTGGTTTGTCTAGATTCAAATAATTGGTTAGAAATAAAATGGATAATAAATTGTTTATAAAATTTGGAGGTTTATTATTTTTCTTCAAAGCAATATTAGTAGATTATCCAGGAATCTCGCAACATTGGTGTCAGAAGTGGGATCTCCAATAATATAACGTAGAAAATAAGAAAACATATTGCGACGCTGATGCATAGGCTAACTTCACCACAGCTCTGAAAACTAGTGGCGTCATTTCACCAAAATCTTAGGGGGGCGAGAATTTAAATGACATAATAAGATTTTTTTCGTAAAACATAACATACACATTTTTATATACACATATATTTTAAAGCATTTAAATGCATGGACTTAGAAAGAAAAATAAAATTTTTAATTCTTTAATGGGAAAAAATATATTGCATTTATTTCAGTGAATTGCGACGTTGACGCTTGAGGGCAAACTCGTTAGCGAGATCTTCCATATTGAACTTTTTTACAATTTCTGGTTTCACAGCCATCAGCATGAGGTTACTTAAAAAATCATCCTCCATCGTTGTAAGAAGATACGACTTCACTCTCTTTAAAGTGGAGGAAAATCTTTCGTTGGTTGCGGTCATTACTGTGTAATTAAGCGCTGTTTTATTGGCGAACCAAATGAAGCGGCATAGCAGGTCGCGTACCTAGCGAGGTTTATTTATAGCCTCAGGACTAGCTTCAATCATTGTGGATCGAGTAAGAAATCCTGCTACTTCAGCACAAATACCATAATGTACGCGAAATACATGATATACGGAAATGGGAAAAAGCAAGTGAAAGAATGAGACTCTGGCAACCCCCTAGGCGAAAGAACCACGATCAGCACGTCCAACCCCATAAATTACTACACATTCACACGCTTTCGCGTCTCAGACACTCACACAACACACACACACATACATCTTCGTACATACATTCACACCATCTTCCATACCCACATACGCTCATGTATGCATATACACATACACCACTTTCTCCATCGAGTTTACTGTGTAAAAAGAGTCATCGAAGAACTCCTATATTCCGACATACTTATATAGACGTCGAAGGCTACTTTCGGAGATGTACCAGACAAATACTTCGACAGCCATGTCCAACAGTAATCTCCTCAAGAATATATTCTGGAGCAGATCCGGAAATGTTCTGTATTAAAGGTTAGGTATTTTCGATGGAATTGAGTAATCCTACAAATGCACTATATAAATGATGACATTTCAAGGTTTCATCTGTAGTAGCAGTCACCATAATAATGATACATAATTTTATTATTTCACCGGGAGGCATCACTATGTTGTCAGTATCAGGAATAGTCCAGCATTATTCATAACCGCCCTGTTCTCTATCATTTAATAGAACCAATGCACGCCTATATTAATGGCGGTTTCGTTTTCTTATGTGAACAAAAGATACACTATTAAATTAGCGGTACGGACTCACACTGGATTTAATTACAGGGGTATTACCTATTATAAGAAAATCACTGAACTAAAAATTAATTTGGTTTCGTCTTTTGCTTGTAAATTTATAATTGGAGCAAACCCTATGAAGAAGTTATCATTAAAGCTCTCATTGTATAATTATCGAAATAAAATTTGTATCAGTAAATAAATTCTCATTCACCCATCCACGCACTCACACACATTCACAAATATATATATTCACATTCACAAATATATATAATGACAACGTTCCTCACCCCAAAGCGTTGATAAATCCCTCTTCTCTATTCCCTGGACTCGCCTAGCCCGTCATAACTTCGGTCTCCCATAAAACAGTACGAGCCAATTCTTTTCCTTCCCCACTTCCTACAGTTATTGTTGAAATTCTCAGCCGCCACATTAAACCAGTCCCAACACAAGACGTGTCGTGTCTCCTTTCAACTCGCTGTTCACCACACTCAGATGATTTAACAACAAAACCTCCAATAAAGAATAGCGTAGCGAGGTCGTATATTGCTCAATCAATAAACTTGCTTTTAATAACAATTTCACGCTTATACGTGAACTAGTCTGCAAACTTCTACACCACCTTCGATCTCGTAAGTTTTTCGTGATATTTCATTAACTTTTTTTTATCCATGAGTCAGAAGGCACTACCGTAATAAATTTATAATTTTTCCAACTTACTGTTCGTATTGGGATAAGTGCGGAATCACCGTCAACAACCCTTAAAAGAAATAACTGAACACTAGATATTATTTTTGTATTGCTTTTAATGACAAAAGTTTGACTCCAAATTTTAATTACACTAATTTGTCACAAAGTTTTAACACAAAGAAATTTAATCAAAATTTTCTAATTTTCTACAAATGTACAGACATTAGAATATAATAAATTAACACGAATATACAAACAATATTTTACTATAATAATTCACCTCAAAGGTTGAAAACTTTGCTAAGGTTTGTTTAATTATATATAATTTACTAAGAATGTTAATTAGATTTTATTTAAAGGACGAGAACAAACATATAAGATTTTTTTCTTATTTTATATATTTTATTTCTTTTTGTTAGCGGTCCAGAGCCATCGCACTCCTAGGGGACTTAAAAAATCATGCCCAGCATCGACCTCGTTACTTCGATTACTTTTTTTCACATTTACACTAGTGGATCAGTAACTCAAGCATAAATTGTGTAAATAAACGGGATAAACTCGATTACGCGAACCGTTTAAACTTGAAGAGCTACAATGTAATAACATTGAATGAAAAAAAACTTACAATTAGTGATGCCGCCAGGAGCCGTACCTTGTATCTCGTATAATATTTTTTCAACTAGATTTCAATAAATTAACACTAAACATTTTTTCTATCATTCACAAACATGCACAGTAATTATTTTATTTATTTTAATTAATTTTAAAAAATTTTTATCTGGTCGTTCCGTGACCATGCCGTATTTTGGTAAAAAAAAGCAACACAAAAATGACAGTCAGAATGAAATCAGACTACGAGTCACAATAGACTAAAAAAATTAAGAGAACGAGGCCGCCTGTCAGCTGCTATTTATATACAATTTATTTTGAATCGATAAGGTAGTTTTTCGTACTTTCGCCATGTCGTCCATTATTTTACCCATTAAGAAGTAGGTCGGCCAGTTTGTAATAGAAATTGGAAAAGATTTGAAAAGAGCAAGATTGTTTACGAAACAATTGAACGAATTATACATGTAAATAACGTAATTCTGGCTTAATGACAATACAAAACCATTCTTCTAACAATTTGACAGTGATTAATGATTATAAATCGAATAAGGAAATTACATTGGAAACTATTACTAACTGATAGGACATCTGCCTGAAAATAACGAAAGTACGAATACAAATTGAGCAAATAAAATTATATTTAGAAAAATATTACACAACTATTTTTCTGATAAGAAATTTTTGGTGGCGGAAACTATAGAAAATGATGACCATGGATTGACTACAAGGCTATGTGTACAGGACAGAATGAAAAACGACTATGGAGATTTACGAGAATGCAATTTTGATACGCATGAGGAAATAGGGTATGTCTAAACCAGGGATTTTATATAACTGCGTCATCGATCACCAGGCTACGACTAGGGCTTCCAAAAATACCGTTTTGCTAATACCGGTATTACCGATCTAAGTTACCCTCAATACCGGTATTGCCGCGGTACTACCGATATTCCAGAAAAAAAATTATTGCAGAATTTTGGTTTGGAAATCGATTAAAATTAATAAATTAAAAAATAAATTTGTCAGTTTTTAGTAAGATTTATTTAATTTCAATTGGTAAAAAGAACCAATTTTATACAAAATAGTATTGTATAGAGTACAAAAAAGCAAATTAATTAACAAAAAATAAATTAATTGTTACCTTTTATAAATAGTAAATAATATATAGAGGTTTATTAGTTGTTCAGTTCGGTTTATTAGGTTTCAGTTCAGTCAGTTACAATAACAAAACAATCACGATGACAGTACTTAGTGATTTTGGAATGTTTGTGTAACCTTTGAATTAAAGTAGACTACGAATATCATATGACGTACAGATTTTAACAAACGGGAAAGCATCCCTCGCTACCAAACGCGAAATAATTGCCTGTAAAGAGTCATCTACAGAATTCTTAAAATATGTGGGTATTTTTCCACGAACTACAACATTTGATTTTTCAGCAACTATTATTTTGTTTAATATTTCCACACAAAAGCACAAGTTTCATTTAAAGATTAGATCGCAATAACATACTGATTTGAATGATGTAATTCATCGTTCTGCGTATTCTATATACATACTATCTCTTTTTAACTCGTTTTAACTCATTTAGAAAAAATAACATAAGAAAATAAGAAAAACCGTGTTGCAAAAACGTGCTGCCTAACTCAAATTATGGATATTTAGTACACATTTGTAGTTAAAGATGTTGCTAAAGTTTTTTAGACAATATAAATTTTTTTTAAAATTCGGCATTACCGAGGCTAAATACCGGTAATACCGAAATAGGATTTTAAGACCATTATCGGTATTTTTGGTAGTACCGATACCGGTATTGGAAGCCCTAGCTACGACATAACAAATGGCAGTGTCAAAACAATATACATTAATTAATTGTATTATTTGTGAGAAAGCAATTGGCATTTTTTCTAAACTCTGTACCATATCTATAATTGATTTTGATTTATTTTGTTTCAAATATTCTCTCGCCACACTCAATTGGCTAACTAGAACAATTTCATCGACGGGCGAAGCTTCGGACAAAAATTTTTCCATCAAATGTTTCTATTATATTCATCAGCTCTGTGTTGTCTTGAAATCGTTTGTCATACTCGGATAAAAATTTGTCAACCACTTCGAAGTAGATCTTACGCATATTTTCATCAAATTTCAATAATAGTACACTGTGTTGGCCTTGGCCAAGTGTTGACATTATCAATGATTCCTTAAGCTTTTGAGCTACCTTGGTTACTCTGCTAGATCTTTTGTCTTCTGGTGTTGTTTCATCGAAGCGAAAGCCGCAAATTTCTGCAATATATCTTCATTTGTTAAAAATAATTTTGAATTTAATATCATTTCTGCATTGTTTAAGCAGTTTGCACTTTTTTCAACTGTCAAATAGAGTGAGTTTTTTGAGAAACTGCAAATGTTGTATTTATATAATAAATGCAAATAATGAATGAAAACTGAAAGTATCTTGTGGTAAATGAACTTTTAACAAGTTCAGATTCATCTGATGATGTAATGGAAGCAATTTGTGCAACTTACATGGAAAAGCGGAACTTATGTAAAATTGTTAGCTGCGTAGAAATAATAGAGGCTTTTGATAATATAGAGGTATTTTTCCTAAGTATTTATAGAATTTAAAACATCTACAAATAACATATTTATTTACAAACATAGTTCAGACGCAAAGAGACAGCTGAACTGCAAAATTGTAGTTTCATTGAATATTTTCAGTTGTAGTTTGTTTACATTGAGTTTTGAGTGGATCAGTTTTAGGTTTTCTTTTAAGTTTTATTCAAAACTCTACACTCATGCAGTTTTTTAGCAAATAACACCAGAAAAGTGATGCAGATCGAATACGCCATTAGACGTGCGTAAATTTCTCAAATGATTCAAAATAGTACAATTATTGCGAGTTTCTTTTAAATCTATAAGAAAAAACCTACCACAAAAAGATAATAGTTTCTGTATAATAGCGACTGTATAAAACATGAACAAATATTGATGTTTAGGATATGTTTTGGATTTTATTATAACCAAACGTATAGTTTTTGCTATTTTATGAACTAAAAATTTTAGTCGCTATATGGAAAAGAATTTGTCGAAGTTCATATAAAGTTTATATAAATTACTTTGAAGAAGTTTATATAAATTACCAATGGCCAATAACAATTGAAATTTGAATGTTAAATACTGCACTATATGAACTCTCGAGGAACCCTATACTAATGAATTAGTTGGTTTCCTCTTGCTCAGACACGAATATCTTATAAACAAAACACAATCGTTCTTCTAAAAGCATTGATTCGGCGCACCTTACAGTACGATAGAATTTTGTCAAAATATGCACCCACGGCGTTTTTGGAAGAACGATTGTGTTTTTTTTATAAAACTAATTTCATCAGAAGATTAGAAGCAATACGACCGCCTTTCGTATCGGCGGCGCTCTAGTCCATGATACAAAGAACGATAACGGATTGAAATTTGCGGTGAACTGTACTTTAGTCGGGCCAAAATAATATGTAACGTAATAATTATATTATCAGATATATTTCAATTAAAAGTATGCGATAAAACTAGTATATTAGTCAAGCAAATATTGTATTAAATTAGAATTTACAAAATAACAGTGCATTGAAAATTTTGCAGTGTATATTTCTACCACGATTAGATGGTTTTATTGAATCGATGGCATTGCCCTACTCAATTGACGCCTCTGCTAGGAACATAGTGTTCTGGATATATAATGAGCTAATATCCATCACTATACTATAATTAAAAGCTAACCAATGTTATAGATTTTGCTGAGTTCTAATTATAAAAATATTAAAGAAAGCAGTAGTATACCATTAAACATAAATTCTGTTTTACGAGAAAAGTAAAAAAAAAATTTAACCGAAAGTAACCAACAGGAAGTTGGGATTCAGAACTGTTGTGAACTGTACTAAATGGTTATGTATCAAGTTTCATCTAATTCGATTATCAGGTACAGATGTTATTGAGTTTTCAAACAAACAGGTATATGGGACAGCCCCCACTACTTTGTTCTCTTTCGCTAAAAAACTAATCAGTTCCTTGCCATACATAGTTGTATCTTTTTCCAAAGTGTCATCAACATTTATTCACGAACGAATGTTGTGTGCTCCCAACAAACATTGAAAAAATTGTGACACAGTAAACAGGTGTTCGGGAGGCCCCCCGCCACTTACTTCAATATTGTCCAAAAACTAATCAGTTCTTTGTTATTTAAGTCTCCATCTTTTTTCTAATTGTCATTAAAATAAATTAATGAATGAAATCTGTATGCTCCCAACAAACTTTAAAAACAAAGTGTCAGCATTTGTATGGTAGACCCCCCGCCACTTTAATCAATGTGTCCCAAAAGATGATAATTATCTTATTACACTTATTTGAACCTTTTCCATAAGTTTCATCATAATCACTTTATTATTGTAGGCTGTAGTGTGCATAACGACACTGAAAAAACTGCAAAAAATTACAATATTTTTTTTTACTGGAATACCGGAAGTGAAAAACCGGAAGTTGGGATGCAGAACTGTTGTTATCTATACTATATGCTGATGCACTAAGTTTCATTCAATTCGATTATCAGGTACAGATGTTATAGAGCTTCCGAAAAAACAGGTGCTCCGGGGACCCCACATCATTTTGGTCACTTTCGCTCATAAATTAATCAGTTCGTTGTCATGCATCTTTTTCCAAAGTGTCATCAAAATTCATTCACGAACGAATGCTTTATCCTCCCAACAAACATAAAAAACCACCTGTTGCATGGTGGACCCTCCAACCCTTTATCCAATGTAGTCCAAAAACTGATAAATCTTTTTCATAATACTTTAAAGCTTTTACCAACGTTTCATGAAAATCGATCAGTAATTGTAGGCTACAGTTGGGATAAACCCTTGAAAAAAAAACTTTTAACCGGAAGTGACAAACCAAAAATTGGTATGCAGAAATATTGGAAACTGTATTAAAACCTTATATACTAAGTTTCAATAAAATCATAGTCCAAGATTAGAAGTTATTCAAGATTTAAACTTAGAGGTGTTCGAGAGACCCCCGCCATTTTGTCCAAATTTAAAATGAATCCAGACCTTCCATTTTCAAGCGAACTTGTATCATTTGCCAAATTTTCACCAAGATCCTATGCAGAAAGGTCACCCACACACCCACACCCACACACCAACCCACCCACGCACATACAGGCGTACACAAAAACTATTTTTGGCTATTTAGATAGAGGATGGTCCAAAACAAAAGGAAAAACAAAATTTAGGGTATTTAAGATTTTTCTTTTCACGATAGATTGCATTACTTCACACAATTTAAAATTGTGGTGAAGTAAAAAACAATCTACTAGAGAAGAATTGGAGACGAAGTAAAGATTTTAGAGATGGCCGCTCATCTCCAAAAGCAGTCCTTGAACTCGTGGATGACCAAACAACCAAAACATTGCAGAAGAACCACTGGAAAAAATTTCGCATCACTTTGTTTACGGCCAGGTGAAGATAATGATCATTCTATCCTCGGTGGTAGAAATGAACAATCATTTCTGGCCAGTTTACTGACAACTCAGATCTCTTCAGTAAGAAATGTAGGCGCTGTAGCTCCAAAAGCTATAGTAAAAGCAAAACCGTACCCGTATGATGGTACAAGTAGATGGTACAAGTACAGTTTGAGATGGCCTCAGCTAGTAACCAGTGGGATGACTGCACGAAAACCACACAATTGGCTGTGATGTTACGTGGTTAAGCGCCGACGATTTTGAACATCCCACCTGAACTTGATCGGTGGGATTACACAAAACTGTCCAACGCTTTTAAGCGACAATTTTCCGGTTAAGATGCAAGCGAAATCAATCTAGAAGATCTAGATAAATTTGCCACTGATATTGAGAAGCTGGCTCGGTTGGCATTTAAGGATTGTTCAAAAGCTGCACAGGATATGATTGGAATGAAGGAATTCATTGATTGTATTGCAGACATAGAGGTTCAAGACCTTTGAAACAATCTTAAAACGCCAATTAAGAACTGGAAATTTAAAACTTAACCCAAATAAATGTCAGTTATTTCAAAGTCAAGTGCAATATTTAGAAATTTCAAGAATGGGGTTAGAAACAGATGATCGTAAAAAAGAAGCTGTACAAAACTGGGCCCAATTAACACCAAAACACAATGTTAGAAGATTTATTGGGCTCTGGACATATTTCTCAAGGTTTGTACAGGGGTTTTCAAATTTTACTACGCCACTACATCGTCTTACCGAGGACAACGTAAGGAGTGGTCCAATGAGGAGCGGTAAGGAGTGGTAAGACGCGTTTATCCAACTAAAAACGTCACTGTCAACAGCACCTCTATTAGAATTTCCAGTTTCAAAAAAAGATTTGTTTCTTGTAAATTGATTATTTTATCAAAACGTTGTTAAAAGCGAAAAGTAACTATTGTACGACAAGGAAAGAATTATTGACTGTCACTAGAGCGGTGAAACTCTTTCATGTTTATTTATACGGAAGAAGCTTAACCATTTGAACTGACCACGCAGCATTAATATGGCGTGTATCTTTAAAAAAAACCGGAAGGCAGTTAGTAATGTAACTGGAATGATTGCAGCAATACGAATACCAAGTCAAACGTAGACCTGGGTGGTTATTTTGTAGCGTTATCTCACTAGGTGAGATAAAAATTGAGATAAAATATTTGTCTTTGATCGATTATATTAGATAAAAGAAATCATTTAAACATAATTTTTTTATCTCACTATTTATCTCACCTAGTGAGATAACGCTACAAAATAACCACCCTGGTCAAATACATAACAATGTTGACAGCTTATCCAGACGTTTTTGTTCTGAGCTCAAGTGCTTGCATTGTGATGGGAAAGGGAATACATACTTGAACGAGCTGGTCATCAATGCAATACAGAGGGTTTCGGAAGAATTTGGTCAGGAAGAAATTAAAAGACCGCAAGATCTCGATGATGATCTATCAATCGTGAAAAAATGGTGTAAGCATCAAAGAAGGCCTACTTGGTAAGAAATATCTGGTTCAAATAGAATTAAAATGAGCTTTAGAGCCATATTCAATTCGCTGAAAGTAAATGAAAAATTCCATTGTCGAGAATGACAGAGTCACGATTGAAAAATCTCAAAATTTTTGCCAGTTATACCAGCGTACTGCGTGCCAACTGTGTAAGTATTTCTCCACAACTCACCATATGCCGGTCACTCTGGTATAATAAAAAATCACCGAGAGATTAGGAAATCGCTACTACTGGGTCCATTGCCAAGACATTCAGGCCTAGTGTAAAAATTGTGATATTTGTGCCACAAAAAAGAGTTCAAACAGAATATGCCGAGGAGAGCTTCAAAAATACGTCAAAGATCTTCCCTTTGAAAGATTGATAATAGACATCTTGGAACTACTTAGAGCCACGGAACGCAACTATAAAAACATTCTGGTTGTGATAGATTATTTAACGAAGTGGATTGAACGTATTCCTATTGCCAATCAAACATAGCCGATACGGTAGCTAGATCATTAGTTGACTATCTTATAAGCCACTTTGGAGCTGCATTAGATCTTCATTCTGATCAAGGCAGAAACTTGTGTTTTTCAAAATATAATCAGAACTTTACGTTTTAGGCAAAAGCACATTTTTGTAGAAAATTAAATTTTCTACAAAAATGGTTATATTTTTTTTCAATATCCATATTTCATGAGATATTTAAGAAAATCTACAATTTTATCAAAAAAAGAACTTCGATGATTTTGCGGCACGTGTTCTCTTTATTTAAAAAAATAGCTCGTGTTTTTGTCACAAAATGAGTACTTTTTGGTGGTGTGTTTTAAAATATAATTTTGAACGACTTTCTGCCATGAATCAATTTGACTGATGGACTTGCTTAATACATGCACAACTGCACACGCAGGGCTGGGGAATTACTGAAGAGTTTGATTGTTTAATTTGGGAAAAGGGTGCATCGAAAGGTGTCTGGAATTTCATATTCAGGGTAACTTTGAAGTAAAATTGCAAGAGAAAAGAGCACTTATTGCTCAACGGAAAAATTGTTTACTGGCCCATCTGCCGTAAAATACAACGTCAACTTTTGGTTAAACTGTTAAAAAATACTTAAAATAAAATTTTAAAAGATGGCACTGATGCCGTAGGTAGAGCACTTATCTTTTTTTCGTAAAAAATATGAATGTTCGTTTTGAACGCATTATTTTTTCCCCCAGTGTCATTTACATTCAACTGATAAAAGAGTTTTGTCATTCTTTATTTAATTGGGTTCACGAACCCCTAAATATTACCATGTAAATCGTGGTGAGTTTTGCAACTTATTTATACAAACACTGGTTTTTATTCAACCATAAAGTGTTTAAATGATTTTCTGTATTGGACACTGAAGAAGAAATGATAATATTCCGCGTGAATCACTCCCGTGTACGTAATAAGTTCATCAATGGTTTAAATATGTCTACCACACGATAGTCTCTAAGTATTGTGATGAGCACTTTCAATCCACTAGGACTTGTCATTTTGTTTGTAATTCATGGTAAAACTCAGTGGCAAAGCGTGCTTCTGAAACTAGGGTAGACATATTCAAAAATTTTATTAATTTGCCAGTAGAAACTAATTATAGTACATTAAGATGAGAGGACAGAAAGCTAAGGTTTTTGGACGTATGTGGAGTTTGTGAGTCAAAGCGCCAACCGAGATTTGCACCCACATATAAAATGACTTACGTCTGTGCATCATATACTATATTTTTTATTCGTCGCAAGCAAAATATTTAAAAAAAGATTGTTCAATCTATATCAAAATTAAAAATTTTAAAAATTTTGAAATAAAAATATTTTTTCTCAAATCGGATAAAATACGTCAGTTTTCTAGTTTGTTATCTGTCAGCAAAATGAAGTATTCCCCGACACTACAGCGTTGCTAGGCAACTTACTAAAAATAGTACTAGAAAATATTCTCTGCCTAGGCAGAGAATACTTTCCAGTACGGTTTTTCATCTGTTTTTAAGAAATACATGTTATAATATTAATTTATTTAGTTTTTATTATTATAACTGTAAAAGTACATATTTAAGAACTATTTATTATTGGTTATATTTACATTAATTGTACAATTTGTACAGGTGTTGAAAATTGGCACAGATGGATTACAATTAAGGTTAGTTATAGCCACTGATTCACTATTATCGTTTATTTCGATCAAGTTAGGGTCCACGCCTGGATTTTGTTCGGTACTATTGAAAATTCTGTTTGCAACTTCAATTTTGTTATTTAGAGAATCATCAATGTACCCTTCGGCAACAGTTGACGATTTCCAACCAACATGTCTCTTAAGGCAAGTCAAATCTGCACCTGTATCTACCAATATTGAAGCAGATGATCTGCGAAAACAGTGCCCTGTGTATTCTTTCGCATTTGGCAACTTCAAATAAGTAGCTACAGTTTGGGGCAATTTACCAAATTGATGTATGCCCACTACTTGTCTGTTACCTCTACCGTTTTTTAATTTGAAAAAGAATCGAGGGTTATCGAAATCAGTGGGACGTAATGCTTTGTATCTACGATATATTTCGATATACACTTCATTTACAATAAATGATCTTGGTTTGTTTGTCTTGCTGACAGGAATGGTAATCAATATATTATTTCCAACTTCTTGAATGTCATTCAAATTCATTCGGCATAGTTCATCTTGACGACATGTGCCAGAAATTCCAAAAATTAAGCCAACCTAGAAAACAAATTTTTTGTAAATAAATAATGAGCGCGTACATATTAACATACTTTTGCCATTAAATATGTCTCATCTGGAGCATGTTCCATAAATGTTTCTATTTGTTGTTTCGTTAATATTTTGGACTTTTTAGGCTTATATCCATCTGACTGACATTTGGATATATCAACATTATTGTTAATGCTAAGCGTCGACCACAGCATCGAATAGTTAGACCATAAGGTTGACGGTTTCATCTTTTGACATAAATCCGCAAAATATGCAATTAAAACATTTTCGGAAAATGAATTGGTCTCGTTATTTGTGCGATAATCCATAAAACGCTTGTATGCATTTTCGTACTTCTCTCTCGACTTCTGCGGCAACAAATTTATTGTAGTCAATCTTGCCGTCTCCAAGATGCCAGGCGGAGTACCTGGGATTGAATTATCAGAATCGTTGTCCATTATTTTTAAATTCAAGTGCACTACAAATTAGCAACGCGTATCGTTTGCTTTGACAGACATTTAAATAAATTAAAAACGCACGCGATTGTTATAATTCTAAGGTAACTTTGATAGTAAAATCTATTGAAAATATAAATTGACAAATGTTGCGTATTTTAAAGAATATAATGAATAAAATTGATAATCTACGATATACTGCCGATTGGAGAAAAAATAGTATGTGTAACTCGTAGAAAACTATACTTCCCGGACGAGTATGGAAGTTGCTGGGACGAGGTGTCAGCCGAGTTATCGGCCGAGTTATATATCGTTTTTCCTATACGTTACACAATATACTATTGTACAAAAGATAAAGGATATTGTAGATTAACAAAAACATTGTTTTAAGTTTTAGGGAGCGATGAATATTAAACATAAAATTCTTTGTAAAAGTATAAATAAACTTTTTCAAAATTCTAAAAATATTCCAAAAATTATAATAAAATCCAAAATTTAAACTTTTTCAACATTCCAAAAATTTTCTAAAAATTATTAAAAAATCAAAAATTTAAACTATTTTCAAAATTCCAAAATTAATGCAAGAACTATAACAAAAACAAAAATTCAAACTTTTCCTAGAATTCTTAAAATATTGCAATAATTATAACAAAATTAAATATTCAAACTTTTCCCAAAATGCCAAAAATATTGCAAAAATTATAACATTATCAAAGATTGAAACTTTTTTCAAAATTCTAAAAATATTCCAAAAATTAATCCAAAATCAAATCATTCAAATTTATTTTCCAACTGTTCCTGTTATTCAGAAGTCGTAGAATTAAATTCACAATCACACAATCACACAAAAAATTGCTCAAGAAACATCTAACTAATAATTACAATTTTTGTCAAAAATGTTTCACATAATATGTTTCTCAAAAAATTTGGAAACAAAATATATAAACAGAAATATACATAAACAAAACTGTCTATCCAAGAAGGAACAAAAGTTGAAAATTTGAAACGTCTACTGCAGTGAGAAAAACATTTTTGTTTGTTTGTATGAAGCTCGGAAACGTTTGTATTAAAGTTTCAGGAACATAGCTGAATTGTTTTTGTTCTAATTATTGTATTAAAACTTAATGATTTTCTTAGAACGTTTGACAAAATAGTATTAAGTCGACATTATACGAACAATAAGACAAAGATAATGAGCGGGAAAGCCAAAAACCGCGTACATTACCGAAAAATCACGAATTAACCATCACTGGGGGGGGGGGGGGGGGGTTCATAATTCCCTCACACACATGCCTACATAAAAATCATGAGACTCGTCGCTTTAATAATGAAACAACGTATGCTATTTATACGTTGTTTTTATATAATAGGTGCGCTGCATTCCCCATAAGGGTATCTTTGAATTGACGTTTTTACATTTTCGAATTATTTTATGACTGGGGGTAAGAATTAATAAATTATAAATTAACGTACATGCAAATGCATGCGCACATCAAACTTTAAACTCAAATATCTCGAAACTATACTTTTGCGTATACGTCATTTCATTATTAAAGCGACGATATTATAAATAAAATTCGGCTTCGATTTATTATAGCTCGGCTACGTGTCTTATACAGAACCGTCCGTAGTAAATAGCACACGAGCAAGTTAATATGCTCAAAACCAAGATCACCGGAAATGGCTGATCCAGTGCCGTGAACGTGCGAAATTTTCGAAATGTTTGTCCAAGAAGAAAATAAAAAAATATGCTGAAAGGAAGCTCTAGATATAATCAATATGAGTCAAAAAACGACACTTGCTATGTCTAAATGGTTATAAATTTACAGTCACAAGTTTTACAAAAAAAACGAAAATATGCTGCAATTCCTTGAACCGTTGCTCGATTAAACTCAAACTTAAGCACGGTACATGTTTTGGTCCCACTTTCAGTTTATATCACTCGCCAAGATTTACGACATCTGATTTTTCAGTTTCTAGGAAAATGTAACTCCTTGCATATTTTGCGAAATTTTTGTAAAAAAAAAATTAAAAAATATGCTTGCCGGAAGCTCTAGATCTATGTAATCGCAATTAGTCAAAATATGACGCTCGCTACGAATCAGGGTTCCAAAAATTTTTCGGAAATTCAAACTAAAAATAACTTTGAAATCGAATTGCAAGAGAATGGCCCACCCAATATAAACCATTTTATGTTCGTTGGGAAGGTGAAAAATACGTTACGAAATTTATCGAAAAAAATACACTATAATCTTTTTGCTTACACTGTTAAAAATAAAATGAATGAAATTTTTTAAAGATGGCACTATGCCGTCGTTCAAACATTTTTCTACTGATACTAATGATGAGTATATCGATGTGCATATCAAGTTAAGAATTTTAGGCTTACTACTTATAAGAAAAACGCTTGACCTCTGGCATCGGCAGTTTTAAGATAGACCAATTGGTCAGTCAATTATTTCACAATACTCATAGGATATCAAGTGAGTCGTTAACTTTACAGTGAGTTTGAATTTTCAGAGATTTTTTTGGTTCCTGTGTTCTTAAAATATAAAAAACACACGTATCTTTTATTTCATCTAAACTACAGATTCAGCGTTGGTAGTCCAGATAACGAATTTCATCTTTGATGACGAAATTGTCTATAATAACCATGATGGGTCCACGAATACACGGGTTCATGGATACACGAGTAAATGGGTTCACAAAAACTATCGATACATACCTGTGTACCCGTGTAGTAATTTTCGTGTACCTCAGTAAGCATCGGTAATGTCTGTGTACCCATGTACCGGTCCACCTGTGTCTCAGCGTACTCTTGTATCAGTGTACTCGTGTATCCAAATATCCGTTCTTTGTTAGTCAAGACATTTTCGCCATTAATGAAGAAATTCGTTATCTGGACAACTGAACCTGTAAGTACAGGTGAAATAAAAAATACGTGTGTTTACTTTAAACAGTCAATTCGAATGAACCTACTTATTTTGAATTGTATTATTTTTGCGTTATTGATACTAATGTCTAATATTGATGTTACTAATAGTTAAATATCTTTAATTTTGTCTTGTTTGTGGAATCTAAAAAATATAGAATTACATATATATTTATACAAAACTGGCGTACGTTATCTCACTTCGTACAACACTTTTAAAAATTTCAACCAGTTTCAAACTAATTTAAATATTTATTCAATCTCTTTTTCTGTAGTTCACATCAACATTAAAATTTAAAATAACCCAATTTCATATCACCTTCAAAACGACGTATTCAGTCCTTATCACCATACCTGAAGTTAGAAACAAACAATCGAACAACTAAACAAACAAGTAATCAACATAATTCAATGATGTTAAAATAAAAGAAAAAAATGTCGATAGAAAACTCATTAAAATCGAATTTAAAAATTTACCATTTTTCCATTTACATCAATTTTCCCTTGAAAAATTTAAATATTTTTCAATTTGAAATTAATGGATGAGTAAAAATTTTATAAAGGAAAATCAAACTAAAAAAAAGATTGTACTCGTTGGAAAATTGTAAAAGTTGTACTTTATGTTTATATTCGTTTTAGCTTCGAATGGTTATGTCTAGAGGGTTGTTATGTAAATTTTTTGAGTGTTCTTGTATTTATTGGTTTCCTGGGTTTCTGGTAAATCTGTATCACATACCATCATATCATAATTTAACGATGACAACTTACCTTTATACCTTATTTAAAGTATCAAAACAAAACTTTTTTTTTTCAATATCTTAAAATCTTATATCAAATAACAATATAAAACTATAAAAATTTCCATTTTACAAACAACTTTTAAAGAAAAAGCTTCCTGATCGGTTTCCAATTCTTTTTCTTTATATTTTCACAAAAAATTGTAATTCCAACATTTTTATTTTATTTTAAGTTTCTTTTATGAACTCAATTTTGTAAAAGGTTATAAGAATATAAATTTATTTTGTTTATTTTTTGCTTATTACTTCAGTGATATTCTAATAAGTCAACGAAAGAGCTTTTGGTATAGAGTAGATATAATTCGTGTGCAAATAAAATACCCAACCAATCAAAGTCTATCCGTTAAAGTCAAAAGAAATTTAAATTTGATTTTAATCAACAATTCAATTAACTTTATCTCATTTGCATCATGATCAGAATCGGAAACAGAATATTGTAAATGTTTTCCAATTAAAATCTACTTTCATGTTTTATTGATAAATTATTTAGCTCATTTTATTGATTTTCCAATTTTTGATTTGTTGATTGTATAAGAAGATTCTTGATTACTGTAGAGGAAGGAAGGAAGGAAGAAAGGAAGAATGAAAATTTCAAAAAATATATATTTTCTTGGAAAATTTATTATTGATTATTTAAAACCATCAGACATTCTATTTAACAATTTAAAATTTAAGTTTAATCAATATTTTACTCATAAAAACATAAATGAACTGCATTTCATATGACTAATAACCATTTCCATTTATAAAATAGCAATAATAAAATTAAAATGCAATTAAATTCATTTCAAAGTTGTAAATAAAAATTAAAATTCAAAAAAAAATATCAAAAATAATAATCAACTTAAAAAATCTGTGGGAAATCAAACAGAAAAAAAATAACATAAAAAGCTCGAATTATAAATGTCAAAAGAGCAAAGTTTTTTTTTTTAAATAAAAGTTAATTTTTCCATTAATATTTATGTAAAATAATATAATATTATTTACAAAAAAGTATTTCAGTTTGTATTTTCAATTGAACATAGCAAAAATGCTTTGGGTATGGTTAATTTTTTTATAATAACACAATTGGAATACTTTTGATTAAATTTCATGAATTAAATATCATTTTAAGGGTATTTTTGAAAATTTATTTAATTTACTTTTGATGTGCTTTTATGTACTTTTTAAGACTGATTTTCATAAATAATATAAGTGTTAAAAAGTTGTATAATGTTTTTACAGTATTTGTTACTGTTTTTAAAATAACCCGTTTAGAATTTTACGGAAAAATATGGAGGGGCTGAAATCTCACAGCTCTGAGATATCAAGACTTCGGTCTGGGTTAAGGATTTTGATATAGTTTTCGGCAAAAAACTTTTATGAGGACATGGTTTTTAGTTTTGGGCAGCGATGAATATTAAACATAACTCTTTGTTAAAGTACAAGTATTTTTTAACTCTGTTTAAAAATTTATTATAAAACTAACACGAAACATCAATACGTTGCCGGAAAATTATAATCAAAATTCCAAAAATATTGTTAAATTAAATAAAATCTTTTTCAGAATTCCAATAATATTCCAAAAATTAGAATGAAATCAAATATTTAAACTTTTTCTAAATTCCAATAATAGTCCAAAAAATTCTTAAAAATTCAAACTTTTCCAAAATTCTAAAATTATTGCAAAAATTATTAAAAAATTAAAAATTGAAATTTTTTCAAAATACCAAAAATTATAATAAAATCAAAAATTAAAATCTTTTCAAAATTCTAAAAATATTCAAAAAATTCTTACAAGATCAAAAATTAAAACTTTTTCCAAAATTCTAAAAATATTGCAAAACTTATTACAAAATCAAAAATACAAACTTTTTAAAAATTCCAAACATATTTTAAAAACTATAACATATTCAAAAATTTCCATGTCCAATTTAATTTTCAATTAGATTTACGTCATAGGTTTTTATACTACATGCTACATTTTTACATTTTACAAAAAAATGGCTAAAAAAATAAATAAAATCATTTTTGACTTACTTGACATTATTTTTTTGACAAACTTATAATGCATAATTTTCTATAATAATAATAAATTTTCATGTCATACAAACAATTTTATTTTTTTCAAAAAAATTGTGTAAAAAAATAAATAAACCTTTCTTTTGACAACATTTTTTGACAAACTTGTAATGCAATAATCTAGTTTTTGATTTCACATACCAATCCAGACCATCAAAATTTCTCCAAATTTAATGTTTCTACTCGTAATCACTTAAAATGAACGTTTTTTAAGCCAAAAATATGAATATTTGCTATTTTTGACACACATAATGATTTTTTTGACACTTCCGGTACAGTTATCGAACACAGCGTCCTTTCGGACCTGTCCCTTGAGTATACCTATTTTTAGAAAAAAAACTTTTGAAATCCCTCCAGCGGTTTCCCTGCAGCGTGGGTAATGACGGCCGGTCGGCCGGCCGGCCGGCCGACAGACAGACACACATTTTTTTTTTGCTTTTTTAGAATCAGTAGGTCCTAAAACGTCGAAAAATGCCAAAAAATATGGGTTAAGAATTTCACTTTTGGCTCATGAATGTAATACTTAGGTCTTTCAGACCGAAGTAATTAAATAATTTAACAAGAAAAAATTAAAATTAAAAAAAGAAAACTTACAGTCATAATGTTGTATGATGATGCACTTCTTTGATACAGACTGTTGTAGTCGAGTATTTAATTTAAGGTGCGGTAGGGGTGCAGTAGTGTGGGGTTAATATATTTATGTTTCTTTTATTAATTAGCTCAATTCAAATAAATTGAAGCTTGAACAAAGCAAAAACTTCTTTTGGGAAATTTCTTTTATACACTGAAAAAAAAGTTGAATTAATGACAACCTCATCTCGGATTTGGCAGTTTATTATTCAAACAAAGACAAAAAACTAGCTAACAATGTCAATGCGATTGAGACCACTACATGTAAATATTTTCCTGACAACAGAATGAGGTTTATTTAAAATATAAAGTGTTACATCCAATATAATAGTAGTTGAATAAAACTAATAACTTTTTCCATGAACAAAATTTTCTTTGGTCTTATATCATGAATTGTTCATTTTAAAATTGAACTATTTGAAGTCAATTGAATTATATTTTATTTTCACACAAATAATTCATGTGATTGTCTCAACTACATCGTTATATACATGTTCAGTTGTTGAAACAATTTCGTTGTTCTAATCGCCATATCTGACCGCACGGTGAGGTTGAGACAACTGCATTTCGATTGGAAATAGAACATGTTTTTTCAGTATATATAACTGAATTTCAGCTAGTTTAGGGACTAGAGCATTAAATGCCAATGTTTTTTACACTAGCAACATCGACCAAACTGGTATTGTGATGGTTTGAAAAAGCTATTGGATTGGATGTCATCAATTTTATAAACATCGTCATTGGTGATTCTTTTATTAAATTTATCATACAAATTTGAGCTCCCGTTATCAAGTGGCTGGGTGGGGAGAATTCTCAGTAAAGATAATTCCAAATAATTTTGCTTACCTGCATTTTCTATATGATCATTTTTATCATTCTGTAAATATCCTAAACACCAGGGGTGACATGTTGTAACATCACTTGCGTTCGCTTCGATAGTGATCATCGAATCGAAAATAAATATAATTGGTATGTTACAACTTTTTCGTTCGATAGTAAATGTTTTACGTTGGCAGCATTTGTGCGAAGAATTGAAAAATAGGAGAATCGAAAAAAGTGATAGTTGAAAATGTTACAACATGCCGATTTATTGAAAATTTCGATACTTTATCGAACATCGAAAACTTCGATGTTACAACATGTCACCGCAGAGTATGTATTTCCTTACACTATCAGAAGTACAACTATAAGATTTTGTTTAAAAAGAATAAAATTTAGCAAATTCCCCAAATATTGTTCACTCGGCGGTTGGCATAAATTGCATGAATTTACTTTTGACTGATTAATTCAAGCTTCTAATTCCGTGAGTTTTCGATTGAAAACTAGGGTGCTTTTTCGATATTAATTCAAAATAAGGTGAAAAAATAAATATTTCAAATCAAATAAATTACAGCTTTTTTGTGACATAAAAAGGTAGGTTTTCACCAAATTTCGTGAAAAAAAATTTTTTTTGTAAAAGATAAAAATAAAAAACCAAAAACTTAGTTTTTTGAATTTTTTTACATAAATTTTGAGGTTATGTGAAAAAGTGTTAACACAAATGTTTTAGATTTTTTATTACCTACAACTTTGCCATGCAACTTTTTTTGATAGGCCTTTTAGTTTTGTCTGAAATCGAGATAAACCGTTTTTTACCCTTAAAATCTCACCCCCTTCCCCTTTACGACCTTAGATCGCCCGTAATTTATTTTTCCTTTCATTTTTATAATGTTCTCCTCCGTTTCTAATGGGTTTCATCCTACTATTATTTTTTTTTCACGTTTTATTATTTTTAAAGGCTTCTACCCTGGTCTATTGTTGAAAATCAAAATTTTATAGTCGATCAAATTATTCGGGTAGTTAATCGAGCTACCAGGTATTCGAGTATATTTAAAAGGTCAAAAATACCCAGGTACCCGGGTACTTGATAATCGACTTTGGATACTCTACTTATACTTCTCACATGAACATAATAGTTTATCCAGTTGGTGGTGTCTATAAAATCTAAATCAAGCTTAAACGATGTGCAAACAGCTTCATCATTTAAATCATTGTGAACATTATGAAAAAAGGTAAATAAATATTAAACTATTTTTTTTTTTTTTTTTTTTTAATAAAATGTGATGTGTAGTAGGCATAACAATATGTGTCACAACAACACATAAAAACCTTTTAAGACCAAGGTCCCACAACAACACGCGTTCTAAGGATGTTAATGGACGCAAATCTGTTTTTTTAATAATTTTTGTTAAATAATGGACAACTAAACTATAAATCCTATCACATATAAAATATGACATAGGCCAATATTTCGTGATAGGATAGGGAAAATAAAAATAAAATAAGAGATAAAAAGCAAATTTGTTTTAAAAATTTGCAGGAACAAAACTAAAATTGGTTTGCCAATAGTCCAGCTAATGGCATACTCCTTGATTATGGGACGCAGCATATTTTTCAATGATTAAAGCTCAGATATATAGTTATATGAAAGCTCGTTTCTTCGAGCAAGCTACAGCGTTCCAGCATCAAGGAATATTCATTAGCTAAGATTGAGGGTGCTACCGTTGACTGAATACAGTTCATCCAGCACCCCTAAGATATCACCTTGGCTAGTGATATCTCACTGCTATTGCCAGTGGTATGTGATATCTCACGTTAACTCATGTGCCAATAACAGGGACTGGAGTGCGCGGGGTTGTCACACCCGTAGATCAAAAAATAGAAAAAAATTAACAAATTAATAAAAACTGATCCCTCCATGCATGAAATATCACAAATATAACACATATTACAAATATAACACAATCAAAAAACAATTAGTTTAATTTTAAATAATAAAAACGGTTTGAAATGAATAAAAGGAAAAGATCTATTAACTGATCAATTTTTCTGTTTTTTCAACCTGATTTTTATTTAATATATAATGCTCCGCGATCGAACAAATGATCGAGTATAAATATTAAAATTCTCCATTTCCTGTGTTTTCTTTTATTATCCTTTTCATCGTACACCAATAAAAAGTACCCCATATTATCTCAATAAAAAAAAGGCAAGTGAAACCGTTTCCATGTATCATCACAATAAACATTTCTTTACAACTAACAACAATAATTTCACCTTCCATAAATTTGAACAACCGTATTATATCTACAATACTATGGCTAAGCCTTTCAAACAAAAATGTTCATCATTTATGTAGACAGAAACATGAATAATTAGTCGATATTGTGTGACGCAACAAAGCAATTAACTGAAAAAAAGGTTTAAATATTATTGACTGAGGTGTTGCACACATAAATGCTTTTATGTTTGCTTTTATTTAAAGGTCGAAACCGAAGCAAATTAGCTAATTATTGGAGAATTTCCTTATATTTCCAATAAAATTTGAAAAACAACATTGTTACGGTAGAAAAAAATGGCTTACTTAATATCATATTTGATATCTCAATTCAAAAACAAAAACCTTTTTCTTCACAATCTCTTTACTTTTGTTTTTATAACATAAGCCATTTTATGATAATTTTTCCTTTCTTTTTTTTGTAACTTAATTTTAACGAGCAAGTAAAAGTCAATTTACACGTTCAGCTTAATCGAGTAAAAGAAATGATAAAATGCAGTAGTAACGACATTTTAAAAATGTTTAAAGCCAGTAACTCTTATATGGAATGGAATGGAATGGAATGGAATGGAATGGAATGGAAGGAAATGGAATGGAATGAAATGGAATGGAATGGAATGGAATGAAATGGAATGGAATCGAATGGAATGGAATGGAATGGAATGGAATGGAATGAAATGGAATGGAATGGAATGGAATGGAATGGAATGGAATGGAATGGAATGGAATGGAATGGAATGGAATGGAATGGAATGGAATGGAATGGAATGGAATGGAATGGAATGGAATGGAATGGAATGGAATGGAATGGAATGGAATGGAATGGAATGGAATGGAATGGAATGGAATGGAATGGAATGGAATGGAATGGAATGGAATGGAATGGAATGGAATGGAATGGAATGGAATGGAATGGAATGGAATGGAATGGAATGGAATGGAATGGAATGGAATGGAATGGAATGGAATGGAATGGAATGGAATGGAATGGAATGGAATGGAATGGAATTCTATGGAATGAAATAGAATGTTTATTTTTTCCTTATAATATATATCGGAAAGGAAACGTTATTTAGAATTCAAATCCTTGTTGGCATTTTAAGTTAGCAGTACAGGATCCCAACCACTAATGGAAATTTGGTTAAAAACAGATGTGTAAACCGGACATTTGGACTAGTGGTGCTCTACCGTGTAAAATTAAATCCAACTGACAATGTGACAGTTTCGTCCATGCGAGAATTGTGTGTGTTTTCCCTAGTTTTTACAATGCACACTGTGCTTGAAAGGAAAAACTTAAAGAACTCTTTGACCTTCTAACCAGAAATTATATCGAAAAAAGTTTACTATTATTGCAAGCAATTTCGACGTATGAGCGGTAAATTTTACCAATAAAAAAACTCTGAAAAGAAAAAGAGTATACTAAATGCATTTTCTAGACTTGATTTAGTGTTCCTTAAAACTTCAAAAATGTGATAACATGCTTCAAACCAGAAGTGGCTGAAAAATTCATTTGCTACACAAAATGTGTGATAGTGTTCGGCGATTTTCGGAATCACAAGATAAAAATTGTAGGGTTTGTTGACGATTTCGCAGTGGATGTGGTCTCGAAATACAGGAAAGAGATCATAGAGATTGAAAACAGCAGCCAAATTCTGTAATTGTGAAGCGGTGAAGTGATAAGTTTTTTAATGAAAAGAAACGAAGAAATTTTTATCACTTCACCGCTTCACAGTTACAGAATTTGGCTGCAGAACTATAAAGAGTATACTGCAGGGACTAGTTGCTGCTAGTCAACAATTAGCAGAGCACAAAACTGAAGTAATCTGTATTATTCCAAGCAAGAAAATGGAGGGTTAAGCGGTGGAGCTAGGTTGTCAAACAATTTCTCACAACCACCTCTTAGGGACTTGGATGTTATAAACGATTTCAGATTATCGTTCAAGGCGTATCTAGATACCACTAGAGAGGAAGCAAGTAGATTAAAGAATGATTCGTTACAAATAATGCCAAGTTCTGGTGGTGCCTTGCAGAATAAAAAATTGCTGCTAGCAAGCAGGGTCAAGTCTATTCTGATGTATACAGCTTCAATTTGTAGCATAATACATTGGAAAAGAAGACATGCAGAAATAAAATGGCAGGTTTACATAGACTCAACGACTTTTGAGTTATTTGGGCCTTTTATACACCTTCAGATAATGTGGTATGTGTGATTATGGTAATGCCGCCCTCAGCCGGAAACTCACCTGAAAACCCAATATCAGGGCAACATCAAACATGGAAGTTTGCATTATACCCCATATGTCCCAATTACTTTACACCTATGTCATCAGACAGTGGTGTTAGATAAAAGAAAATTTCTAATACGGCAGTGTACTCCTCAGGGTCCAACTAGTACGCTATGATGAAAATATTCAGGTTTCCATCATGATCATGTGTCTGAAAGGGTATTATTAGTGCTCGACACTGGGCTTTTTCCACTATAACAAGGTTTGCCGGTCTATATACAAAAAGAATAGTGCTATATCCAGTGAATTGAGGACACTAAAGCTAACTGCATCAACAGTGATAGGGAAACATCTTAGTTGTCCACCTCTCAAAAAGTGGGGTTTTGCCGAGATGGATCCTGAATACTCTGGTCCATTAATTGTTATTCTTGCTAACTAGCTAGTGCTACGATCGTTGTAGACAGATGTTATAGAATATAACAAAATATATTGTCAAGATATTTAGCAATTAGGCGTATAAATAGTGGAATTGAAAACTACGGAGGCTACCGCTGCTATCCCAGAGTGGACCAGAAAGGAAGGATTTGGTCATAGTTCTATACAGTTTTTACCACTGCTACTCCAATGACCGATGCAGATAGCTCGGAAGGATGGTATTATTAATGATACTTTGCGAAGGTTGAATGCCTCAGATATTTTATTACAGAAGTATCAGGAGGAATCGTTTTTTCTATTTATCAACTTTTACTTATAATTCTAAAGGTCTGTTCGGTAGGACTCTCAGCTCAAAACTGCAAGAACCAGCTCTGATTCAACCTCCAAGACATCGTTTCTGTATTCGTTTCTTTCATAGTGACTCCCCTCAACTAGTTATATGCATTGGAGTATCGTAGATGCGGGATACTTAGTCAAGAAAAACTACACTCGAAGATCACGCGGTATCTTGGGGTTTACATATGCGACTGAACTACTTGAATAAAATTTGGAAAATGTTTTTGACAGAAATGTTCCAAGTAAGGTTCCAAATATTTTTCTATGCATAAAACTACCCAATACTCATAAAACGCATCTACTACGTTTTAGGCATACGATCCATGAACATCGATGCAGCATTTATGAAGAGTGAAGTGATTTCCTCTGCCAAAGATTTGACTTTGAGCTTTAGTGAGCTCTATATCCTCACCGCAATGATATTTATTAGTTTTATATAAAACATTCATCGTGACTCGCAACATTATTCTGCATAGACGTTTAGTAAGTCGAACAAAAATCAAAAATATTTGCAATCAATTTTTGTTAATTTTTCAACGTTTTGAATGTATTGTAATGTGTATAAAACAAAATTTATCTTGCCTTCAAATTCTAAAAATAAATCAAAAAATTTATAATAAGATAAACTCATGCTAGCTACCATATGATATGAAATCAACCAAATCATTATTCCAAACTTTTGATTCCATTGAGAAAAAATAGCACAAAAGTATCATTTTATCCCCAAAATTTGTAAACTTTTATTGTTAGATATATTTCCTATTTTATTCACATCACTTATTTAATTCAATTTAAGCAAACAACAGAGGGAACATCAGAATAAAATGAACACAAAAATATATACAAATATACACATATCAATTCCCATTTTCTACGAAAAGGGTGTCTGTACACAAATCAACAAAATCTTTTGTTTCCTTTTATTGAACTCAACTTATTTGTTTTGAGAACAAGAACAGGTGTTTTCATGAACAATAAACTAACACGAATTTGGTTCGTCTATATAATTCTTTTGATAATATTATGATTGTTATTAGATTGCCTTGGTACACTTATTTCTGGCAACAAAAATATCAAAAAATAAAGAATCTGGTGAAAGAAATTGGATAAGAAAATAAATAATTCAGAAACAAAAATATGAGAAAGGCACTTGAGTGTGAATGGTCAGCATACTTCTATCACGAACATTATGAGATATTGTTTATTTTGGGATAAAGCACTGATAAATTGGGTTTCGTAAAATTTCAAAAATATCGTTTCGAAAAATTTTTTATAGACAACAACAACACTTGGATTATTTCTTAGTCATGGGCTATACACAACGCAGGGTAAAATTTTTGTTTCCTGTAAATACAATAAATGTTTCTTTATTTATCTAGAAAACTATTGCATTATCACAAATTTTATATTTGTACAAATTTTGGTACTGGCTTACAACTGACAGCCTCTGACTGTTTTCCAACGTTTTTGGCAACGGTGTTTCATTGATACAAACATAATTTTGGGAATTGTTTGTACACTCGACAAATTTAAATATGATTTTGGGAAAGCGGGGTGCCCCGGAACATCCCTCGTCACAAATCGTGGTGACGTCTTATACCCTAAGAAGGTCTCAAACCGGGCTAAGAACTGTCAAAGGCATTCAGACTATGTTGCACGATAAAGAAACTTCAACTCTCTTTTTTTTCTTCTCTAAAGTTTCTGTTATAACTGGATCTGGGATGCAGTTATTGCCAAGGATATATATATATATATATAAAAAATGTGTGTTAAGCGACACCAATATGGCATTCACCTGAAAAAAATCTCCAATAATGTTGAAAAAGAGTCCAATGGACCATGATGGTCTTCAAAAAAGCAATTTTAAAGAATTTAATAATACAAAAAAAAATGACTTTAACAATGACTTTAAATTTACCTAGATTAATAAGTAGATGGTGGACTTCAGTGATGTCAGCGACTTTCGTCCTTGTATGTTGTCTTGAATTCCCCAATTTAATAAATTAAATAAATTTTTTTTTATTGGTTCAACAATATCCAAACACAATATTATAATTTTCGATCCAATAAATCGAATTAATGAGATCACAACACACCATAGAATATTCTTTTTTTTTTCTAATTTTGATTAGAATTAAGTTTTAAGAAATCAAAATCTATATTCAGATACTTTTTTGCACTAAAAAACATGATTTTTATTCTCAATAGAATGAGATAACATTTCACGGAGTGTAATTAACCGTGTAAGTTGCAATCAAAATCCCGAAAGAAAATCAAACTGACTTTAAATAAAAAAAAAAAAATTTCAATTTAACCATTAATTATGGCTTCCCAAAAGGAATATTTCACGAACTAATTATCTAAAATTGATTTTAATTTTAATTTTTATTTATGATTTGAAAATCAAACACCAACTAATCGAATTTTTGTGCAAATCACCGTATTAATAATATTTTAGTCTTAAAAGTAAACAAGACAACAAAGTTGATTCAATGCTGTTTCTTTCTTTCGTTATAATATTAAAATGAAAAACTAGTTTTTTGTTGAGGTTTTGTAATATTCCTATAGGAAAATAAAACAATTGCAAGAGAAAAGATTTAATATGTCTGTTTCATTTGTTTTTTTATTTAAATATGTAACAGATAAACAAATTACAAAGGAAAGCCATATGAAAACGTTTAATATGATATTTTTAAATTGCAAGGTGCGTCATCACTTCATTAATTCTTTATTTACGTTTGATTAAAAAATTGTGAAATCGTGAAATAGCAATGTATATTAGGTTATATACATTAAAATTAAAACAAAATATAACCACAACGATATCAGTAAATAATGACTTTAGGAAAATACACGCTGGACGATAAAAGATTCATCATATTTGAAACTGATAACTTAGATACATGTTAAACAAAACTTATGTAACGCGAAGCAGGTAATATTATAGTTGGAGAATGAGGAATATATGGAGTGAGGAATGAGGAGTTATCAAGATGCCGGCCTTTGCTGGTAATGTAATCGATCTTATTGTCTGACCTGTCAAGTCCCGACTTCCCGACAACCCACCTCAATTCCACAAACGTCACCTGGCAGAATTGTGATCACAACATTTCTTTGCTTTGCGGTTTACAAAGAAATAGGTCTCTTATACTTATAACGCAAAGTACGGGCGACAAGATGACAACACTCAAGAGCGAATGTCTTTGAAGTGATAAACACACAAGTTTTTCCCTTGCATGTCTTCAACCTTAATGCCACTAGCCCAACAAGTCAAGTTAGTTTTGCGGGACTAAATTTGAGAGTGGAAATTCGGCTTGAAAATTAAAAGTAGCGTCACTCTGGGTAAAATATCAAACGCTACGGCTTGTTGAGGGTGAAGACATCGAAATTTGCTAAGCAAATTGTATGGATGAACGTTGTTTTCAAACAGATGTGCAAGTGGAGAAGGACGGTCTCTTAGATACCAGAGAGATTGTCACCTATTTAACAGACAGATGAGTGTTGTCCAAAAATATGGGGAACATTACGAAGGATATGTATTCGGAAACTTGATTAGCTTGGTGATGTCCATAACTAAAAAATGAGATATACGATAAACGGATGGTAGACGTTTCGCAAAGCCAAAGTAATTTCATTAAAATGGATAACTCAGGTTTTGTGGTCTGTCTTGGAGCGGTTAACTCGTTCTGAGGTGTTGAAAAGGGTTGAATACTTAGTAGTAAATATATGCGTCACTCCGACGGTTTTGAGTGCGTTTGCGTCAATTCAATCTATTCAATCAATCATCAATTAATATAAAAGTTAACTAGATTGGCAGCTGTTGCTTGCCGAAGGGGCTATGGTCGGTTTAAGGGATCAAAGGTGATGAGGAGGTGCGTGTTGCCATACTTTAACCTAAGGTAAGGTCCCTATACTTTAACCTAAGGTAAGGTCCCTAGAAGTCAACGTATATTGTGAAATGGATGGAAATTTTGGGACTCTTGTCACATTGGTGATCGCATTATGTCACTAGCACACTTATTCATTCGACATGATAGGCAATTCTGTACATATTGCTTAATGTTTCAAGCTAAGGAAAGTCAGGAAAACATGCGCCGCAGTTTATCTATGACTTTGGTTGCACTCAGGTGAACCCAAAGGGAGCGGTTATAGGCTTGATAGATGGGAGAGATTCGCATTGGAATGGGAACAAAAAGTCAACAGTCCTCATCTTTATCCATGCGTTTCAACCCTACATTATAGGTATTCGAGGTTTTTGAAATGGTTAGACGAAAGATCCAGATCCATCACGACATTCTGGTTATCTTGTTTCCTTGTCACAATGTTCTGAGTTCCCTTGCAGTGATAAGTGAGACTCCATTTTGCCAGTCTATGTGATAAATCTGTCAACGCATTACCCATTTTCTGCTGGAATGAGCTGTAACGATCTTACAGATGTGTTCTTAAAAAGGTGTCCTTTGACATATGCACATAACTTTTTTAAGGTAAGAACCGCAGCGAGACATTCTAACTCCGTAATACTATAGTTTCCCTGAGCTGCATTTTACTTCTGAGACACTAAAGCTAATGAATTTTTCATCATCTGATTTTTTTAATGGAACGCTTCGTAACGATTACCACGCGAATTACCACTAGCAAAACATTGGATGTAGAAGTGACGAGAGAAGTCAAAGTTGATAAGATTGAAGCCGAAACTAAAGTGGTTTTAAAAGAATAGAGGTAGAAGAAGAGAGGTTGAGAGAGCGTGTTCGAGAAGAATTTACCAGAATTTGCCAAAAACAGATGGGGCCACAAGGTTCGGTGGTGTGGTCTACATTATGGAATGTCACGTATGATGTTGTTCTTCGAATGTCTTTACAAAACCAGGTAAAGTTAGGCTATTTTGGATGGTATTGCTGTACTTGTTCCAGTTTAATACCATGAGGAGATTGTGATGATCTATAAAATAGTTGTGAGACACATAAAACCGTGGTTGGGCTCCGGAGGTTAACGGCTGATAGAACATAGGATGGAAGCTGTGATAATTACTATAAGGAAGAAAATAGAGAAAAAACATCGGAAATAGATACACAAAAGATAGACTAACGATCAACTATCAGGATTCTCGTAGTGAAAATGATGTGAGACTATCTCATAAAACTCATTTTTTAACCATAAGGTGAACTTTGCATTGGCACGAATAATGCCAAATAGAAAGGGATCCACAAGGGATGCCAACATTAAACCTATTGTCTGAAGAGCGTCAAATTACTAACCCGCGACGTGATCAGGGTATCAAAAAAAAGAACCGCAGGTTACTATAGATAACACTATATATAAGTGGCACAAAATATGGGTGGATTCGACCAAGGGACAATGGACCAACTGATGTTTTACAACTGCTACCAAATTGAATCAAGAACACTGAACTTGTTGAAAAAAAAGTTTTCCTAATTGACATAAAAAAGTGTCAAAACAACAGTGTAAACCCATTAATATCAATCGAATAAAACAAAGTTTAAATATAAGATTCAAAAATTTATGAACTAACTAACACAACTTTTGTTTATTCCAAGTTTACACATCATTTTCCATGAATGAACAGTCAAATCGATTACACTCACTTCAATTTAGACAAATATTCATGAAACCCTTCAAATAATAATGTTTCTTCAACACCTGACCCCACAACCTCAAACTAAAACACAATTTACGCTATTTACGCCTTTCGAATAAAATTCGATTTATGTATAAAATGTTTTGTTGCTTATTGAATCCTTAAAGAACTAAAGAAAAAACATTTTATTTATAGGCAATTTGTTCCAGACAAATGAATATGATATTTTTGTATTTTATTTTCTGGTTGGCTTATTAATTTACAAAAATTTATGCGATGAATGAGTTGATTAACTGTGCCTGAATATAACAACCAGAAAATCGAATTATAATCATATAACTTATATATTTGAGTGGAGGAAGGATTTCATATGGAAACAATGTGTGGTTGTTGTTCTAGATATACATACATATACCAAATTAATTCTCACTAAAAACAATTAACTTTTTAAGGATGTAACTTAAATACATATTGACATATTGAAAAAAAAAAGAAAATGAAATCAAGCAACACAAAGTTCAGGTGTTTACACAGTTTCTTCTTTTCTATTATCACAAATTACATTTTAATTTAGTTAAATCGTTGTTTTTGTTATAAATATAATATATTCTTATATAATTTTTCCTTTTACCTCGTTTTAGTGAAAATTGGAAAAATATATTTTTTTTTTACATTTTCCGAAAAATTAATTATATATTTTAACATATGCGAATTTGACTTTATATAGAGCTTCCACTGTTTATTTAATCAAGATATTCCTTTTTTATCGTTTTAATTTAATAAAAACATAAATTTTTGGGTAACATAAATAAATATGGAAAATTTGATAAAAATATGAAGGATGTGCGTAGGCTTTTGTTCTATTTTAGTGTTATTGTATTTTAATTTGTGTTTAGTTTGTGGACTGAAGGTTGGTTATTTTTGTATAATGCTGATGGTTGAGTTTGGATTATGAGGGTGTATTTGCAATGAAAAAAAACAATTACACCGTTTAACAATTCGATACGAGTCGATTAGAATTATATTTAAGGCGTGTCGATTCAAAACGTTGATGGAAGCAGATTTGCCAAACGGTGAGTATATTAGCTCATCATATGAAATTTTGTGCGATGTTTGCATGTGTGGAGATAGAATAATAAATTTTCATGTGACTGATGCTAATAAACCACCGTCGAGCATTAACGAAAACCAGTTTTATTGGAACAACCCTGTAAATAAATGATTAGAGTATTTTAGGAAAAAATGGACACCTTTAATATAAATAATGAGGAGAAGAAATACATTATCATTTCAGTTACCTGGAGATATACTTTCTGTTACATTTGCTACAACTCACAAAATCAATATTCTTCTAGGCTCCCAGCCTGTTATGGAAAAGCAATTTCCCATAGTCCAGAATATCTTAATCAAGAAACAGATAAACAAGCTTCAGAGTTGATAAATGATTTCTTTGTCCAGCCTAGAAAAAGTTGTTAGAACTTTCCTTTGTTTGTCGTTCCAAAGAAGTTGACTAATAATGAAAAAAACGGGAGGTTGGTTACTGATTTTAGTAAGATATATGGATTGATGGCATAAAGCATTTAGGTGAGGTGTTTCCATTACCCAATAATCTAGAAGTTTTAGAACAGCTAAGAAAATTAAGAATTGAATTACATGGTCAACGGGTATCATCAATTTCCTTTATTTAAATACGATATACCCTGAACAGCATTTAGTACTGCTTTATGCCATTATGGGTTTCTACGTATGCAGTTTGATCTTAAAAAGCAAACTTATCCTTTCAGAGGTTGATGAACACTGTTTTATCCGGTCTAAATAGTTTATTTAGACGACGTCATAGTAAAGAAAGTAAATCTAAAGGATAACAATGATCAACAACACAAAATTTTATCAAGCTTCCGAGATTTTTATCAATAATTAAATTCAACTAAGTGCAGAATTTTGAGAAAAAAAATATTGTTCTTGGGATATTTAGTAACTGATAAGGGTATTAAGCCCAATCCTGATAAACTCAGTTGGGTAGAGAATTTTACTATTCCTTAAACAGGAATAAAACAAATATGTAGATTCATTTATTGAGTTCGTGGACTTTTATTGCCATTTTATCAGAAACTTCTCTGAATTTATTTGTTTTTTGTTTTGCCCAGCCTTTGACAGCTTTATTACAGAAAAACGCTAAATGTATATGATGCTTTTAGCTAGTTTGCCCGTACTACAGTACTCAGATTAAACCAAAGCTTTTTATATTACTACGGATGCAAATAAAGTTGCAGTAGTAGCTTTTTTGTCTCAACTGCACAATAGAGATGATCAGGCATAGCATTTGTTAGAAAATTTTCAATCGATTGGAGCTTAATTACTCAACTATCGAAAAAGGATTGCTTGCTATTGTCTCGTTAATAAAAATTTTCGTGCTTATTGTCATAGTTTTTTAGTTTTAGCAGATTATAAACCCCTCGAATCGCTGTGCAGTATTAAAGATCCATTTTCTTTCTTGTCAGGTGAAAGATAGAGTTATAGGATTATGATTTAAAGATATATATAAAACTGTCAATTACAACGTAAATGAAAATGCACTTAGTCGCATACAATAATTGAGTAATTTTTTCAGCAACTGTTTCGAATAAAATTGTGTCGTCTTTCGATCTCATTTTGACAACTTTTATCCAATTCCTTATTATGCAGATCAAGTTGACTCATATTATTAACTACATCGACTGCTATTGTTATAAGTTTTTTTAAAAAGATTTTGTGTAAATTTGGGTCACCAGTTTCAATTTTGCTGACCAAGGTGCTAACTTTTTCAGTGAAATGATTAAAAACATGTTTAGTTTGTTGAATATAAATAAATTAAGGTCTTATGCTTTCCACGCTCAGATAATTAGTTCTCTGGATAGGTGTCACTTCAGTCTCGTGATGTAGTTAAGAAATTGTGTTGATGGAGATACCCAGAACTGGGATTTTTGTACTGCCTACTCTTTGTTCACGTACAACTCTACTCCCCATACCAGAACTAAGCATGTCCACTTTAAACTAATTCATAGATGCAAACCAAATTTTGTGTGAAAACTTTTCTTCCACAAGCGACTCTGCAAGCTTCCGTGATAACTTCGTAAGAGGTGTGCCGAGCGTTAAGTTTGCATAACTTGAGTCTACTGAAGCTGCTCGTCATCCTGATACACGTAAATTTCTTAGTATGGCTGGATATTATCGTAGGTTGATCTCTGCTTTTTCTGCTGTTTTAACACCTGCATCCGATTTGTTGAAGAAAACATCCAGTAAATTTGTATGGATGGAAGAGTCGAACGTAGCATTCTACACTCTTAAAAATGCACTTCTATCAGTCCTAGTTCTTATGAACGCTGAATATAGCAAACCCTTTATCCCTCCAGTGTGGTGCTAGCAATTTGATGGAGTAGATTGTGTATTTCTTTAATGTGACATGAACGGTATGGAACATTCTATAGGGTACATGTCCAAAAACTTTAACTCTAAATAATACGAAGCTATTCCATTATTGAAAATCAATGCTTAGCTGCCGTACTGGGGGTAAAGAATTTTGAAGCGTATGTCATAAATCCATCTTTTAATAGTATTTTGGATTATGCTTCGTTGAAATGGCTAAGGCAACAACAAGACGTCTCTGGTCGTTTGGCTCGACGGAGTATGAATTCTTAAGGTTACGTTTTTAATATTGAGTACCGTAAGGGTAAATTTAATACTGTTCCCGACTCTGTTGCAACGTGACTCAGTTGATGCTATTGCTAATGTATTTTTAGTTCCTGGTTTTGATCTAAATTTTCTTTTCTTTAGAACGCGAAGTTATTTAAAATTAGCAAACCTGGTCACAGAAGCTGATGGTACATTGCTTGATCTGAAAATCTTGATGTTTAGATTCCTATAGAAGGCGAAGTTTGAGTGACGAGTGCTTTGCAAGGGCCTATAATCCTCGAACTTCGGCTCATTGTGGTATTGCAAAGACCCTTTCTAACTGCCGTTGCTTGTTTCATTGGCTTAGAATGAACGCTCAGGGAAAGAATGTTGTATTGAACTGCAAAACCTGTAAAGAGACGAAAGCTTCAAATATTCTACTTCGTGCTCATATAATATCTCCTGTGAAAACAACGGATTGGTCAGCGGTTATGTATTGATATTCTTGGTCCTTACGCTTGTTCAAAATAAGGAAATGTTGCTATGCTTGGGGTACTTGAAAATGTGACCACGTATAAACAATTAACTCTCTCTGCCAAATTAACTGCCGAACCAATTTGTCAGCTATTAACCACCAATGTATTTCATGTATTTGGTTGCCTTGAAATCGTTGTTTCTTATAACAGGATGCAATTCAAATCGAAACTGTTTGAAGAATTTTTGTCGAAGCACGTATTGAGACATACTGTCATGGATTTATATTCATCGCAAGCTAATGCTTCTGAATGGGTGAATCGGAGTGTTTTGTCGGGAATAAGTGCTTACCTAAAAGATGAACATTCAACGTAGGACTTGCATTTGACTGAAATCGCTTGTCCATTACGTTATTACTTACATCAAACCATCTACTGTTCACCGTATTATGCCAAGTCTGGATTGCCCAGAACACATGGTTCGCCATATGAGTTGTTAAAACAATTAAAGAATTTTCATGAACCTGGCGAGACTAATCTGATTATTTGAACAAAATCCGAACTCGAATTTTGGATCTAAATGCTGTTGCATTTGTTTGAAGTGCTCAATGCTATAATTTGCATCTAGAGTTTTACTTTTTGAATCTGGTTACGATAAAATTTTATCCTGACCGATGCAGGTAAACGCATATCTGTTAAGCTTGCACAGAAGTTTGTTAAGGCCAATGTCTTACGGTTGGTGTGCTGTAATGACTACGATTTGGAGGATCTGCAAATCTCTATCCGTAGAGGTATGTATCATTCAACAAAGACGTGTTTATTATCTCCTTTAAAATTTGAGATTTTTTTTATCTTTTTGGGTCCCACTTTCTTCATCATAAAAAATGTATTTCCAGTCTTATTTTCAAGACGTGGGTTCCAGATTTGATTAAACTAATTCAGAGTCATTCTGTGTATGTAAAGTTTTGACTGACTTACTGCGAGTTTTGCTGCTATAATAATTATTTATGTGATATTTTTCTGTTAGTTCAACTGATTTATTGATGACAGGTCAATGCTAGCCACACATTTACACAGTTATCAAGCGTCCAATAAAATTTGAAAAACTTTGAGTGTATGGACTGCACAATCGATTTTATAAATATTTGGCATGTAGTTTTCAAATTCGGTCGTATTTCACAAGGGTTACATTCTGTGGACGGTATATTTTCCTAGCATCTTTTTCAATGGTGGACGATTGAAGTCTGTTAGTTCTACGGATTGCAATCCCGGGATTTTTTTTTGCTTCATGAATCCCGGTATCCCGGGATTCATAAAGCAAAAAATCCCGGGATTGCAATCCCTAGTTAGTTCGAGGTCGTTCATTTCTGTTTTAAATTTTGACCACGTTTCAAAACGTGGACAATATTAATCAATAGTGATATAGGATGTGGGTTTGTATCTTGACTTACCGGAGTCTCCCACCTTCTATTTTTTTATCTAATGGTTGGTTTAGCTCAGCTAAATATTTTGTTTTGGAGCTAGACCATGCTACTCAATAATTGTACTTTCTTATCTATGCTGATAAAGGTCATGGGTTCGACGGAATCTAGGACAGATTTTTTTCAGTAAGTTCCAAAATTGATGGCGAGAGTTATGATAGATGCTCTATTTGGGGGAAACTTTTTCGTTTCTCAACCTCCCATGACCATTTTGCCAGGAGGGTTGTGCTGCTACGAAGCTATTATCCCAATAAAAATTCATTGGTTCGGACAACTTTCTTTTGCATGAATCAACGCGATCAATACAATTTATCGTCTTTTTATTCATATCCTTCTCAATCCCCCTATTTACAATGATTTTGATTTCATCGATTGTTGTCTCATTTTGATATGTTGATTCATAATTTTTTTTATATGTATTATGGACATTTTGTATTTGAAATACAGTCAATTATAGTATTTACTCGTGCGTCGTTATTGGCTTTCAATTTAGTTGTGAAAAGTGATAGCTATTCGGTGTGCGTAATAGGGTATTTTCTTTATTGTGAATACAAAATAATATGTGTTGAGCGCCGTGATATTTGTAAGGATGAAAAATAAATTTGAGAAAAACTCGTGTTCCAATTCGGTTGTCGTTCGGAATTAATTCAATAGGCAGTGAGTAAATAATCGAAAGTGATTTAATAATTGGTCTATGGCAGGGCGTTTCAACATTTTTGGGGATAATTTGTGACGTTGATCGTAAAGAAAAAAAACCAACACGCTTAATTTTTGATTGTTTGATCGATGATGATTTCTTAATCATATCGTACTATAACAGTTATCATCTTGATCTGAGAATCAATCAAAATATATTAATGTTTGTGTGATATTATTACTCCTGTTCAACAGTTTCCTGGACCAGAGGTTCAACATTGTGCAACATTTGGCTTATTACTCTTACGTTACAATCGCCTGAACTAGACGCGCAACATTGTTTGTTGCTTTTTGGTTTATATTCCTGACAACAATCGCTTGGACCATATGCGCAACATTGTTTATGGCTAATACATTTATAATTCGTGTGCAGGAATCACCAGGTTTTTTAGTGAGTGAAATTGGCTTAACCAATGTAGGCATGAGGAGTTAGATACTTCAGCCTTTGGAGTCGTCAGAATTCATGCTCCTTGTTCTTGCTTGTTTCATTCCGTTTACACAGTCTCATTTGCACGCATATTGGATTATTTGTACTGAGTATATACTTCAGCCTTTGGAGTCTTCAGAGCTCGTGCTCGTTGTTCTTGCTTGTTTCATTCCGTTTACATAGTCTCATTTGCATGCATATCGGATTATTTGTACTGAACTAGGGAAATTGCTTCTCAGTCACACATGGCTGAAACCCGCTGGAATAAAAAAACTTACTAGGCACGCAGTCCTCCGATTTATTTCTGTAAGTGACTTACCATTGGATTTTCGTGGTAGTATGTGTAATGGTATGATAATAATAAAATAAAAATAAATGAATCAAAGTTGGTTAATGATCAAACAGCAGCTCTTACATTAGCTGCGTTTTAATCATTCGGGCCAGGTTCAAGGTTTGACTTTTAACACATAAAAACTACAACAACATAATCCATATATTTAACGAGTTCAAGATATAAATTTTAGTTAAATAAATTTGCAAGAGATGTCGCATGCATATAGTTTTTCGATATATCCAATATTTTTCGAGAGTTTTTGAAGTGAAAACTTTTATAGCCGCGTTATGAATTTCGTATGAGGTAAAATTTATAAATTCGCGTTACCATGTTTTATATGAATTTTTGAAGAACAAAAAAATATTTGAACAAAACAAAATATTTGAGCAAAAAAATACGGAATAGAATGGTGATCACGGTGTTCATGGTGGTCATAGTGGTTATGGTGGTCATGGTGGTCATGGTGGTCACGCTGGTCTTGGTGGTCATGGTAGTAATGGTGGTCACGGTGGTCGCGGTGGTCATGGTGGTCATGGTGTTCACGGTGGTCATGATGGTCATGGTGGTGTCACGGTGGTCATGGTGGTCATGGTGTTTAGAGTTTGCATCCCGGGCTTTCCTGGGCGGGAAGAAATATTTGTATTGATTAAATTGGTTTTGTTAAATAGCAAAATGAGTGAAATGTGTTAAATGTGTTTGGTAGTAGAAATTACAAGGTGTGTCACAACAACACATAAAAACTTTTAAGAACAAGGTCCCACAACAACATGCTTTCTAAGGTGTTGATAGACGCAAATTTGTATATGATATGTTTTAGTTATTTTAAATATAAAAATGTTTATAATAATTGCTTGGAATGCTGATAGATGTGAAACCCAGAATAAGTTTAATGATTTTACAATAATTGGAAGATACCAAAAAACCACAGCTATTTCACAGATTTAAGTTTTCACTTCTGCCGGCAGTCCTTAGCACTGCCTTCTTTTTTTTAATTTGTTTTTATTGTTTTTATTTTATAAAATAATGATTTTATATTTTATTCAATTATATACTGTCTACTCTGCTCCAATACCTTATGATTACTTTTTTGGTAGTTTAATGATTTGAAGTAAAGGTTTTACCGCTCAAAACTTTTTGTAGAAATCGGAACAAATAATATTCAGAAGGTGTTACATTTGGAAAATACGTTAGGTGTGGCAGTGCATCCTATCTAAGCTGCAAAAGCTTTTAACGTGTTAACAAATTCGTTTGAGGTTTTGCATTATCTTGGTGGAACACCACACATTGTTTATTGTTCAATTCTGACTTTTTCAGTTTAGAATAAATCATTCAGTTTATCCAGCAGATGACAGTACACTTCAGAATTGATCGTGGTTTTCTTTGGTAGAAGCTCAAAAAAATTATTGTTTTGAAATGCCGTCAAACAAATAGCATCATCTTTTTTGAGGAATATCGGCTTTCAAGGGGCATTGAACCAGTTCATATTTTTTGCTACATAATCTCTTGCATTTAAATTTGTTGTAGATAACCCATTTATCGTTTCTGGTGATGAAACGCTTTCAAAAGGGGCCATTTTCTTGAGGTTTGAGAAGCAAATCACAGTTACTAAAGCAATGGCAAAATTTCTATCTGTATTTTGAAAACCACTTTTGACACCGGCGTTCTGTTAATACATCTCCTTCATAAACAACGAAAAACCTTTCTCTAGCTTGAAAAGATTTTTTTTCTATTTTGCGTCTAAAATAAAGTCATTTCGATACCCAAATGCGTATCGAAATGGCCTTCATTAAGATACGCAAAGTTTTGTTTTTCAAGGTTGGTCACATTGGTCATACGAACGTCAGTGAAAGTTAAAACGAATAATTATATAAATAAAATTATTCTTATTAATTAATCTTATTATTAAAAAATAATCTAAATTTGTGTTAAATATTTTAATTAATTAAAATAATTAGTAATAATAACAAAATATGAAATTGACTATATTTTAATAAAATACACATTTTATGAAAGCTAGTTTTGCAACAAAAAAATATATAGAAATATGATGAAACGCAGAGCTTACTGTTTTGAATTGAAATTTTTAGAAATTTTTTTTAAAACATTAAAACATAAAAAATATTTTTTAAAATATCAAGACAAAAAATGCAAAATAGAAAAAATAGTATAAAAAACTCGTTTCATAAGACGTTTTATCGCACTTATCCTTTAGAAAACTCCCCGCTGCGCGGGTCGTTTTCTAAACAGATTGCGTGCGATAAAATCGTCGATTATGAAACTAGTTTCTTAATATACTATTACGTTTTTGAAAGTACAATAATAAAAACTACTGCGTAGAATAAATTAAACTTTTGCATAAGCAAGCCTAGCTATATTAACTGTCAAAATATTTAATGATTGTGGCTTAAGAGTGAAGTTTGATGTGAAAAATACCATTAATTCCTCCGTTGGAAAAAAATGAACTTATTTTCCGAACAACCTTATAGTTTTCTGCTTTAGCCCGGCTAGCTCATTTGATGCAGTCTGAGATATTTTTCTCCGGGTTTGGATTGGACTGAAAACCCTATTCACTAACATTTATTCCTGTATTTTTTATACGGACGTGGTTTGTGGGCTGTCTCCTTTCATTCTGTCCTGTAATGGTCAAGACCGGGTTACGTAAATGCATTACATTTTCTCATTAATTTTTTATACTTTCAACTGAATCACATAGAAGTAAATCGTGCATTAACGAAAGACAAAGAACCTTTCATCTTCTCTTGGTACTTGGTACTTTGGTACTTTAAATTCAAAGTAAAAGTGAACTATTTAGATCAAAAATTATTTATGGCTTAAAATTCAAAATTGAAGTGAAATGCTTGGATCCAGAGCTTAAAAATGTTAAAGTTGTTAAAGTTTAAGTAAAGAATTCAGTATCATCAATAAAAACTGTATTGCAAAAATTGGATTAAAATTAGGAATGGCAATAAAAGGAAAATTAAGTAAATAAAGAAAAGATTGAATCAGGAAGTTCAAAGGCATTATTTTCTTGTAAAAAAGCCAGGTGATTATTGCAGGTTATTTGCAAAAATATCTTGTGTATGTCATTGACTCAAGCAACATTTAGAAAAAGTAATGCAGTTAGGAAAACTTTTTAACAACTGCCTACGCCTTCTTATAAAGCAATAGCGGCAAGAAAAAAATCTCTGTCTAAAACCTCTCACCACCAAAATAAAAACAAATTCGCATTTTTTTTTCTATTTTAATTCCCAAACAATCATAAAATCGCCTTGCACCTAATTCTATGTCATCAAAAACAATTTTCCGTCTCATAAAACAGGAAAATTATTAATTATCATATAATTTATCATTATAATATTTTATGTAAATAATAATTATTACAAAACATTAGGAAAAAAAAATAAATTACAAAACATGAAATTCTGAAAATGAAAAACAAATAAAATTTTCTCATTTTCTTTTTTTTATGAGAAATTAAAACATTATAAATCTGAATAATTTTGTTTTTCACTTTTAATTTTTTTTTTGCTTTTCAGACTATAAACATGAAATGAAAACGAACAAAAAAATTGTAAAACAAATTTGTCTATAAATAAAGGAATTTTTCTGAAAAGTTTTCCGAAAACTTAAATTTTGTTTCAGTCTATTTTCATTTGTTGTGCTTAAAAAATTTTGTTAGTTTTTCTGAGTTATAGATAAGAATTAAATGAAGCTGGGAAAAAGCTTTTCAACTTTCTTATTTTTTCTTTCTTTTTTTTGTGTATTATTTGCTCTTAATTTAAACTTAAATAGTAATTAGTCGTTTGTTGTCTTTTATTTTTTTAAATGAGATGGTGACGATAAAAACAGAAAAACAGAGTTGAAAAGGATTAATGAGTTTTAAAAACTTTCCTTAATAGCTGAACGAGAATAAAAAACAGAAAAAAGGTTTATTAAAGGAATTTTGTGTATTTAAATTTTCATAAAATTTTACCCATGATGACCCTTCGAGCTACAACAAACATAATTAATTCATTAACGTTATTGTAATGTTATGTTTCATTTTAGATAACAAAATTCTATTGAAACCCATTTTATAATTTATATGTACAAATGTTTTTGGTTTTGTTGGTTTTATTGAACTTTGAAAGTGTTGATTTATTTTATACAATTGGAATGAGAGTGGATAGACAGCACCTTGGTTTGTAGTACAAGCAGTGTATAGATAAAATTCAGCTTGAAATCATAATATTTAATGCGTTTAACATAGATTTTGTATTATGTGGTTTACCACCTACAAGTTTTTAAATGTTAAAATTTATTACAAATAATGGTTAATTTTGTTTAATTGGAAATGAGGGTTTAGTTTTGTGAAACAGTTTGAGTTGTTTTTGAAAAATAGTGTTACGGTTTCAGAATCGATTAGATCGATTTCAGATCGTGGTTTAGGTTTTCTAACTAAATTTCAAATGAAATTTACACATTTTCGACCTTTTTCAACAAGTAAGCTTATTCACTCACAATTTGTGTAATAATTTTAAAAGCTGGAGCAATTGCAAAATTGTTTACAAATCTCAGCTTTGACTAAATATTGTGGTAGTTGAATTTCCAAACGTTATAAAAATCCTAAAATTAAAAATTTTTTTTGACAAATAATAAAATTAAAACCATTTAACTTAACAAATTTAACGATTTTAAAATCGACCTTTTGACCTTCATTTATAATTCACAGTGTTTGTAATAATATATACTTAATGCAAAATCAGTAACATTTCTAATATTAACTGATTAGAGATCAGTTCTTCATTGCTTTTAATTAATGTTCTGTCTGATCGACCAACGTAAAATTTATCACAAGCATTTTTATTTTATAAGTTCAACGATATTTGCATCTTTAATTTTTGTTAATTTCTTTCAGAGCTCAAACCGAAGCTCAAACCTTCGAAACCCGAGAACTACGACCTTCCAAAATGATTATATCAGTATAAATATAAGCGTGTGAAGCTCACTGCCTCCTTCGTTGTCCCTGATTTTATCAAAAATATCCAACGTTATTTTAAATTATTAATATAATTATTTATAAACAACTTCCTGGAAATGTTTATTCTATAATAAACATTTCATATTAAGTGTGCCAAACGTTTCCAGCTGGTTGCTAAGAAACGAAAAATGGGTTGTGAAACAAACCATCACATATGGAGCGGTTGCGAGAAACTGAAAAGTTGACATTGACTTTGGAAAGAAGGAGATTAGAGGAGGAACAAGAACTTGCTAGTATCTGCATAACGGAGCAATGAGGGCATGTCCTACAATGTCAATAAAAATGCCGGTAGGATTAGTTCTATCTCATTTGCGGTTGCAGCATAACCAGGGAAGACTTTTTGAGATTTTGTGTATACAATATTAAAAAATTGAATTCATCGATTCTAAATATTCAGAAATAAATATTAGAGATAATGCTAGGCTTGATCTCCTTACAAACAGAAATATTTACCACTTTAACTTGGGAGATCAAATTCTTCGAACAAAAACCTATACAGTCCAGTGTCTTTCAGGTTAATATTCGTGCAATTAAAAGCTGTTTAAGTATGCAGGTGTTTCGATTATGTGAATTTCAACCCATAAAATAATGGAGTGGATGCCAATTTGTTTAAAGAATTTGATTCTGGCACCTTAATTTGTTAATGGATTAAGCTTTTATACAATAATATCCAATTTAATTTAAAACTTAACTCAAAACTCAAATCATCGCTAAATGAAGTTGTTTTTTGAGAAGCTTCTACTTTAGTCCTAATTTTGCGCCCTTAAATCTTGTATTTTGACGCTTTTTCGTATTAGTGTAGTAAAATTCACCCTTAACTGTTGAATATCCAAATTAATGAACGTATATCGCAATGATTCTATGTCGCAAGGGATTGCACCAAAAAAGAAAATTTAAATTACTAATTTCTGCATATTTGAAAAAATACAAAAATCATAGCTATACTTTCTTACCAGTTAAATTGTCATCTATTAGACGGAACACTTATAATCTGGAAAGAGTGAACAAATTTAAATAAATGGATTTTATTGAGATAGTGTCTAATGATATACTTTATTCTTGCGCAAAAGTTTGCAAAGCGGGAGAAAAAACGCGTTTTGTTTTATAATTTTAAAGAAGAACATACGCATTAGTATAAATATCTTTCTTTTTATATAACTTTAAATAAGAGCAAAATGTTTTGTTGTTAATTTTTATAAAACAACAAAAATTTCAGAGTTCAATTCAAATTGCTTGTTTAACTATGTATGTGACGTTGGTTAAAAAATATTTAACGCAACAGTGTAAAATTCACAGCTGTTTATTTAATTCTGTTAAACATTATAATTGTTGTCAAAAAACAAAAATAAGCCTATTGCTATAGTTGTCGATGGGATTACTAAATTAAATTCAAATTCAAAAAATGGCCTAAAACACAAGATATCATAATTTGTACTAATTAAAACCCAAAATTAGTACATTTGGTAGGCCGAAAATTATAGGCGAAAAACAAAAAAACACTTTGGCTCCGAATTAAATATATTATTTTTTCGGCAAACGTTTTGTAAATTTTTAATAAATGTCAATACGTCAAATTTTTTATAAATATGTGATGTTTAAAAAAAAATGGCTGTGTTGATTTATTAAGTTTTATTTATAAAAATTAACGCAGCCATCATGCAAATGTATTGTAATAGAAAGAAAATGGTGACGCTTTAATGCCGCCGTAAAAAATGAAAAACAGGACATTACTTTACAGCCGCTTTGATTATATGTAAAAAAATAAGACTTTAAATTCTCCATAGCGGTATTAAAATTAATTTTTACAGCCGTTTTCCCAAAAACAATTATACGAAAAACAAATTTTTTTCACATTGCGCTTCAGATAAAGCGCAATTATAATGTGGCTTAGGCTTTGACCCTTCTAAAAACAATAGGATATTTTACGTATCAGAATAAAATAAGCAGCATAAGATAATATAAGCATAAAATAATATTTTATTTTGTTGCGGAAATATTTTTGAATCAGCACAACACAATAAAATAATTTATCTAATTGTATTGTACTCTGAAATAATTTTTTTTATAAACATTTCGAGTTGTGTTTATAAAATATCAACAACATTTTTATTCTCATTTAAAATAACGTCAAAAATAACAAATTTAAGCTAGTGCGCATGTTCCTCTCAAAAATAATAAAAAATGTAAAAACTATGATTTCATTTGAATTAAAATTCTAATGTGAAACAAATTGTTTATTATTGTTTTTGGTGAATTATTTCAATTTCTTTTTGGTTTGTATAATCGTTGATGTTAGAAAGATAGGGGATAGCGTTACAAGAAATGTGAAAATAAGTCGAAAACAGTGCTTTAAAAAAATTACAAAAAAATCACCTTTTATATTCATCTAAGTCAAAAATATTTTCTTTTCAAACTTTTCCAAAATGTGATTATTCGAAAAACTCTAAACACTCATACAAAACATTTGAAAAGATGCGCTAACCGCTATAGTTTTCGTTCAATCTTAGCGTATTTTCGAACCGGAATTTTTTTTGTTATGTTTAGAAATAGGGTGGGGACAGAAAAAACACACGTTATGATAACAATTAAAAAACTAAGCAGTCGATAATGCATGAAAATTTGATTTGAATGTTTCGATGGTTTTAGATTTTTTTAAACCAAACTCGATTTTTAAATCTATTTATATATATGTCCATAAACTAAAGATAAAATAAAATATTTATTTTCAATTTTTTGTTTTCAGTGAAGCGTGAACATTCTGAACAATAGTACATTATGATGCAAGGACGTAAATTTAAGGTTGGAGTGAGATGTGGAGTTTGCGAATCGAGGCACCAGCCGAGATTTGCACCCACTTTAAGTCCAAAATGGCTTACGTCCATGCATCATATACTATTTTTTATTCGCCGCAAGCAAAATATTTTAAAAAAAATGTTTAACCTTCGTCGTACGGCATAGGTACAATTATACCTTTTCCGTTTTTAAATACTAATAACTTTTCTTGTGGAAGCCGGAGAGGGTTAAAGTTTTATGAGATCTCTACATTTTCCTGCTGGATCATGCAGAACTAATTTAATAATATTTATAATAATACGATTTCGTGTCAAACAAATAATTAATTTTATTTTTTTCCAAAAATTGGGTAAAAAAATAAATAAAAATCTTTCTATTGACACACTTGACAACATTTTTTTGACAAACTTATAATGCCATAATTCTCTATAGTAGAAATAAAATTTCATGTCAAACAAATAATTAATTTTATTTTTTTCCAAGAAATTGGGTAAAAATAAAATAAAAATCTTTCTTTTGACACAATTGACAACATTCTTTTGACAAACTTATAATGCCATAATTCTCAATAATAATAATAAAATTTTATGTCAAACAAATAATTAAGTTTATTTTTTTCCAAAAAATTGGGTAGAAAAATAAATAAAAATCTTTCTTTTGACACACTTGACAACATTTTTTTGACAAGCTTATAATGCCATAATTCTATAATAATAATAAAATTTCATGTCAAACAAATAATTAATTTTATTTTTTTCCAAAAAATTGGGTACAAAATAAATAAAAATCTTTCTTTTGACACACTTGACAAAATTTTTTGACAAACTTATAATGCCATAATTCTCAATAATAATAATAAAATTTCGTGTCAAACAAATAATTAATTTTATTTTTTTCCAAAAATTGGGTAAAAAAATAAATAAAATTCTTTCTATTGACACACTTGACAACATTTTTTTGACAAACTTATAATGCCATAATTCTCTATAATAGAAATAAAATTTCATGTCAAACAAATAATTAATTTTATTTTTTTCCAAGAAATTGGGTAAAAATAAAATAAAAATCTTTCTTTTGATACAATTGACAACATTCTTTTGACAAACTTATAATGCCATAATTCTCAATAATAATAATAAAATTTTATGTCAAACAAATAATTAATTTTATTTTTTTCCAAAAAATTGGGTAAAAAAATAAATAAAAATCTTTCTTTTGAAACACTTAGCAACGTTTTTTTGACAAGCTTATAGTGCCATAATTCTCAATAATAATAATAAAATTTCATGTCAAACAAATAATTAATTTTTTTTATTTCCAAAAAATTGGGTAACAAAATAAATAAAAATCTTTCTTTTGACACACTTGACAAAATTTTTTTGACAAACTTATAATGCCATAATTCTCAATAATAATAATAAAATTTCGTGTCAAACAAATAATTAATTTTATTTTTTTCCAAAAACTTGGGTTAAAAAATAAATAAAAATCTTTCTTTCGACACACTTGACAACATTTTTTTGACAAACTTATAATGCCATAATTCGCTATAGTAGAAATAAAATTTCATGTCAAACAAATAATTAATTTTATTTTTTTCCAAGAAATTGGGTAAAAAAATAAATAAAAATCTTTCTTTTGACACACTTGACAATATTTTTTTGACCAACTTATAATGCCATAATTCTTTCAAAGCATGTTCTAAATAATGCGGAAATTCTATAAATTAGCTATCGCACAATAATTATCTCTACCTTGAGGATTTTCATATAAAATATATGAAGGTACAATTGTACCTCTGCCGCCTGTTAGCGTTGTAAAATTATGCCGCCGGACGAGGGTTAATCCAAATCAAAATTTAACATTTTTGAAATTTTAAAATAAAACTATGTTGAACAAGTAAAGTAACCTTTGACCAAAATATTTGTTATTTAAGCTCAAACAAATCATATAACTATGTCAACAAAAGATAAAAAATATTTTTATTGGATTATGAAATTTTGAATCAAAAAGTTGCTTTGATCAAAATTTCTATTTTTATAAAATTTAAACAAACACAAATATTTTATAACATAAGAAGAGTAAGAATAAATGTCTGATCACTTTCTCTAACAATACATTTCTGATCACTATAGGAGTAGAAACCATCAATAGAAATAACTGAACTTTAAGATAAAATTATGCAACCGGCTTGTCCTATACGTCAAATATTCTAAAATGTTATAAATTAATACAGTAAGTGCGGTATGGAATTGGCAGCAACTATCAGAATGGTATTTCTTAGAACCAGTTGTCAAATAAGGTTGTACTCTCAGTCTACTTCCTTTTGCTCTTTTTTTGGGACGATTCGCATGATAAAGCGAAGGAGGAATTGGTATTTATGGAATTATTATTCTTATTTTCTTATATAAAAATGATATCGTGTTGATTGCGGATGATCCAAAAGTTCTGACAAAAATATGATTCTAAAATAAGAGGAATAATGTAAACTCTGGACCAAGAGCTTAATTTAAACAAATTTGAAATAGTGGTAATGAAAAAAGGGGGTGGACGACATGAAATGACTGAACAATGGCTGTATGCGGAAATTGACATAAAAGTTTTAAAACATTAAAAATATCTCAACATTAACTGAAACCTACTCTTGATTTTGATAGTCTAGTAAAAGCTTGAGTCAAGTTGGCAAAAGCAAAATCCAATATTTTCTGGAATTTTTTTATTTCAAGTTGTTTGTTGAAACAATGCTGAACGTACTGTATGCCGTCGACGGAAATAGATTAGCACATATTCTTTCAAACAATATTATCGGAAATAAAATGTGCTGGTTCACAAATTGAGAAGAAAATGCAGCAAAGTACGGTATTATATGAAGTCCACAACCTGATAAGTAACAATTAAAACTAATATCATAAATATAACCAAAGGGGAAAGATACTAAAATTTAGATATTATCTAGGCAAGGGAAACAAGAAAACATGGATTGTCTAAGACTCCAAGCCTTGCAAACGGATTTGCTTATTATTAATGCAATTTTGTTCAAAATTTTGTTCAATTTTGTTAAAAATTAGGACTCATTTCAAGAGGAAAGAAGGAAGGGAAAAGTTATTTATGTTCTTTATGTAACATGAATGAAGAAAGCAGTGCAACATTTTCTATGTAGTTGTGTAATATTGGCAAAGACAAGCCAAATTGGTTTTGGGAAAATAATTTTTTCAGACCAAATAAGTATCCCTATTTTAATTGAAATGAACTGGAATAGTTTTTACAAATTTATAACAATGGTCTACAAATTAGAACCTCATTGATAAATTCATTCAACTAGTGAGATTCACTATTTTTATTATTAATACTAGCACGTAAGAATAGCATGCCAAATTAAAAACAGAAGGAAAAATTCAAATTGGTCAAAAAATAGTCTCTCACTTGGTGCCTAAGACATAGCTTTCAACATCTATGTTAATTTTTTTGAATAACATTTATGATTTCTAGTTTTCCAATTAAAAACACAACCTTTCGACAGACAACTAGTTAAAGTTAGTTATCATCGTTTATTGTTAAGAGAAATTATTATAACATAATACTGTAAGATTGATTGAAGCAAATATAACAATTATTACTATTATTATTATTATTAGTAGATTAACCCTGCAAAAATATTTATTGCATGTGAAAAATTATACATAACACATCAAAATATTAAAAATAAATTAAATCTAAACTAAAGCACGACATCTTCATCCTAAGATTTGTACATAAATTTATTACTAAGATTGTATTCCAATTGATGCTAAATTATACTAAACTTCCTTAATCATATCAGCAAACTTTTCATTAAGCACCAAGTTGGGATCTAGCATTAGTAAAAATTTTGAGTACAAAACTTACAATGAAGATATCGTGCTCTAGTTAATATTTAAATTTCTTAAATTTGATAGATTAATTATATAATCAACAACATATGGGGCATTCAACGTGAACGGGAACAAACAAAAAGTATTTTCTCCAAATTTTGGGGATTCATAGTACTCCATCAGAAAACAGGTTTGCAATTTTTTTTAAGATTTTTGGCCAGCCCATTGACGGTCACATATTTGAAACATTTTCTAGAACAACAAACGTCTTGATTTTGTAGACAGTTTAATGCAAATAAAATTTTTTAATAATATTTTGAAATATATGACATTTTTTTTTTATTTAGTATAAAATAAAGATTTTCAAATGATAGCTTGAGGGCACTAAATGTTAAAAACCACCCCCAAAACCAGTTTTCATGTTATATCTTGTGCTGTAAAACGGAAATTAAAATGCAAATAATGTATTATAAGATAATTACGGTCATTGAAACCAAATCCGGTGTCAAATTTTTAAAATTCAAACTGGCGGCTTCAATATTGCCTCAAATATTTTGTAAATTAACAAATTTTGCAAAACCAACAACATATTCGTAATCTCCTTGAAATTTTAAGTCAGATATATGGAGGGCTGAAATCTTAAGCTCTGAAATATCAAGACTTCGGTCTGGGTGAAGGATTTTGATATAGTTTTCGCAAAAAACTTTTATGAGGACATGGTTTTTAGTTTTGGGCAGCGTATATCAAACATAACTTTTTGTTAAAGAACATGTATTTTTTATCTCTGTTTAGATATGTATTACAAAACTAACACGAAACATCAATACGTTGTCGGAAAATTATAACAGATCATAAATTAACATTATTTAGTAGAAAGATAGATAGTGGAGTCATATTAGCATTTTATATTGATGTAAGAGCAAAGTTGAATTTTTTTTTTGTTTTATGTTAAGGACATAAAAGTTAGTGGGCATATAATTATTTAGCAAATTTGGAAGTCCGGAAGTGCCTCAAAAATGGCAAAAACTGGTTTTTTGTGTTTTTTGAGTTGGCCGCTTCACTGTTTTTGAAATATTTCAGGCTCTAATGATCATAAAAAAAAATGAAAAATGTTTGTGATTAAATTTCAAATCCATCTAGGTGTGTTAGATACTTTGAAAGTGTAACCTAACCTCAAAAAACCGAATCGCGTGACTTTTTTCCAAATTCCAAAAATTCTTAAAAAATTAAAAATTGAAATTTTTTTCAAAATTCTTAAAATATATATAAAACTCAAAATTTTTTTTCAAAATTCTTAAAATATTCCAAAAAACCTTACAAAATCATAAATTGAAACTTTTCCAAAATTACAATAATATTTCAAAAACAGTAACAAATTTAAAAATTTCCATGTTCAATTATGTTTACGTAAGCTAAGCTTACAGCTAAATTTTTTTTCCCAAAAAGTTATCTAAAAAAAATAAATGAAATTATTTTTTGACAATATTTTTTGACAAACTTATAATGCAATAAAATAATAATTTCATGTTCATTATACATTTCATTTCTCACCAATAACTAATTTTATTTTTTTCTAAAAAAATAAATGAAAATCTTTCTTTTGACAAACTTGACATTGTTTTTTTGACTAACTTATAATTCTCAATAATAATAATAAAATTTCATGTCAAACAAATAATTAATTTTATTTTTCCAAAAAATTGGGTAAAAAAATAATTAAAAATCTTTATTTTGACACACTTGACAACATTTTTTTGACAAACTTATAATGCCACAATTCTTAATTATAATAATAAAATTTCATGTCAAACAAATAATTAATTTGATTTTCTTTCAAAAAATTGGGTAAAAAAATAAATAACAATCTTTCTTTTGACACACTAGACAACATTTTTTTGACAAAATTATAATGAAATAATCTAGTTTTTGATCTCACATACCAATCACGACCATCCACATTTTTCCACATTATTTGTTCCTACTCATTATCACTTAAAATGAACGTTTTTTTCACTGAAAGTTTTTTTTGACACACTTCCGGTACAGTTATCGAATACATCGTCCTTTCCGCTATTTCCATTGAGTGTACCTATTTTTAAAATTAAAAATTTTTCAAATCCCTCCAGCTGTTTTCTAGATTTCGTCGGTTGTGACGGCAGTCAGACATTCATTTTTTTTTTGCTTTTTTTAGGAATCAATAGGTCCTAAAGCGTCGAGAAATGCCAAAAAAACGGGGGTAAGAATATCAATTTTAACTCATGAATGTAATTCTTAGGTTATTTAAACCGAAGTAATTGTTACACGCAAAATTTTTCTATGTGGTTCCGAAAATATATTCATTAGATCATTAGATAATCATTTCATTAGAACTACGTGAAAACTATTTTTTAACCCTCTCTAGGGCTCCCATCGATACTACTTCCATCACGCGACCAAATATATTTGAAAGTGTATATTTTAAATTACATTAGAAAAGGAAAATTTAAAAAAACATGTCATAAATAACGAAAAATTGTTTTTTAACTTTAAAACCCCATAATAAGGGATAGAACTACCCTTAAAATTTTTTAATATTTTTATCGTATTCTACAGGAAAAATGCTAACGAAATAAGATTTTTAAAAAAATTTTTTATACGCATTAGGAAACCTGCAAAATCCAGACATTTGTCGTTAGAGAAAATATTTCATATTTGTGACCGTCACTGACGGCAAGGGGGCTGGTCAAAAGGTCTAAAATAATTCCAAAATGATTTGCTGATGGAGTACTATGAATCCTCAAATTTCAGAGAAAAAAAATTTTTGTTCCTTCCAGTTCACGTGGATAAACATTAAATTTTGTGCATTTGTAATCAGACGGAAAATTGAGATTCCAATAGAAATACGAAATTTGAATTCGACCATAGTCGATGTTTATGAAACTACGGTAATCATTAGTATAATAAAAAAGGTACCCTATATATTAAGAAATGTACTCTTTTGAATAACCCGTTCGATTACAATTTAACTTTAGTCTTTGATTGTCACTAAATTTTTTAAGAAATTTCGAGCCACCCTGTGTCAAAACTAGTGAAAAATAAAAATAAAAATTGCTATTTTTCACTATACTAGCGATTACCGTAGCTTCAAAAACATCTAAAATGGTCGAGTTCACATCATTGGCTTCTTCCATTTTTCACCCGGGGTCTATTGTGATTTGTGAATAACTAGTTCAAATTGCTTTACCAAACGCAGATGATTGCTACACTCTTATATGGAAAATGCGTTCGCACTGGTTTTACTATAAATTTTTTTTAAACTTTAGGCTTAGGAAAATTTTTTTGTACTTCAATCTTTTTATACAAATTACTTACGACATACCTTTTTTGTACCAAGTTCATTTTATTCATTCATCAGTTTATCATATTCATTCATCAACTGGAGTCAGAAAGAGGAGGTTAAATATTACACAAAAAAATAAAAAATAAAAAAACAAAGTTTATTTTATTTTATTTTTGCCTGTTTGTCTTTATAAAGACAGAGTAAAGGTGAAATAAGATAAAATACACTGCGTGTGTTAGTGTTAGCGGAAGTAAAAGTGAAGTAAAGATAGGAAGCGTACAAATATATAATTGGTGAGATTGTTGTGTATTAAAATTTTTTTGCTGTTTTGTATTTACTGTTACCAGGCGGTGGGCAGGTAAAACTTTCTCTTTTATTGCTTTGATGTAATAAATTTATTATTTTAAAGCATAAATTTGTTTTGTATGGCCCGGTAACAAGAAATTTGGAATTTCTTTTTGGTTGTTAGTCAGAGTTTCGAATTTAACCTTTTAGTTGCCCTCTTCAATTTGGTTAGTGTCTTGTGTGTCCCCATTTGTTTGCTTTTCCTTATCGTGCTACTGTTGCTTGAAACCTGCTGTCGTATTTTTGTGACAGAGATACCCAGTGTTTTTGTATTGTGTAGTGTTGAAATTCAAGTCTGGCCAAATTTCAGTATATCTCTACCTGCAATGTCAAAGGGTAAGTCTTTGTCTCTACAAAATGGCAACAGAATGAGAAAAAGCTTAGCATTGACTTCACCAACATAAGAGGTCTCAATTCAAATCATAACGAGGTTCATCACTACATCGAAAAATATAAAAACAATAAACCTGACATATTGTTTCTGACCGAAACCAAACCTGAGACCGAAACCAAAAATTGGATCTCATATATACCAGGTACCTAGTTACGCATTGGAACATTCCTTTTATAAAAGCATGGTGACTGTGTATGTGCTCGAAATTCACTTTAATGTATGCGAATTAAGACTTACGAGTTGAACTCTAAACACCATAATTCTCCAGCACTGAAGATCTCAGGTGTTGATGAAACTATGTTTATAATAGGATTTAAGCACTTTAGGACTTTAATATTCACATATCCCCAAATTCCCTCCCAGTATGTCAATTTTTCGATCAAATATCGGTTAATTTAGATAAAATTATCACGGACTATCCTAAAGCAGGATTGGCCATTCTTGGAGACTTTAATTTTCATAATAAAGAATGGCTTAAATATTCATCGCTTCATGGCTTCATGGCTTCGCCGCATGGCTTCAATATTCACTGACAAGGTAGGAAGACAAACCGAACTGATACTCGCAGATTATCACGGTTGGACGCAAATAATAGAGTGTCCCACTAGAATCCCAGATAATTCACATCATAACAATTGTTTGCTGCACCCGTTTTTAACAAACGAACCAGATACTACTAAGACTAAAGTTGAACAACCTCTCGGATCATCGGACTATTAACTTATATCAGCAATAGTGCAATTTACATCACCGACACAAATTAAAACAAATCCTCGTCGCGTTTATAATTACAAACGCGCTGACTGGGAGGGACTGAAAAACTTTTATGATGAAACACCTTGGAAAACTATTTGTTGTGTTGATCTAGATCCTAACACATCCCCAATAAGAACTTCTGAAATCATAAAAGACGGAATGCGACGGTTTATTCCAATCGATTAATCACTCCTATATCTGAGCCTTGGTTCACGCGGGATGTTGATGAGGCAGTGAGCAATAAATGCAAAGCATTTAAGACGTTTAACTCAAATAAAACCCCTGAAACCCATCGCGCCTATAAGAAAGCCAGAAATATTAGTAAATACAAAATAGACTTGGACAAAGACGCGTTTATCAGGAAGAAAGCAAAGAAATTCGCCAAGCACCCATCTGGCTCATGTAGTTTCATTCAGGTAGTTAAATCAGTCCAAAGCAATTTTACTCGATCCTCTATTCCAACCTTAGTTTTGAATGACGTTCCCGTGAGCGACTCGAAAGAGATAGCGGATCTTTTGGGACAAATTTTCGCAGAAAACTCAAACATAGTTGAACCTCCCCATTCCCTTACTCTCATTTCCCCCGTTGTGACGAAAATGAAACCAATTATTTTAGTTGCAATATTGTGTGGAAAATGCTTCTTCCTAAATTCTATCAAAATGAACTAATCCGCTGGCCCCGACGGTATTCCACCTCTTATTCTTAAAAAGTTTGCTAGGCAACTAGCTCCAATTTTAACAAAAATTTTCTATTTATCTTATAAAATTGGAATATTTCCCGATAATTGAAAGCTGGCCAGCGTTCAACCCATATCAAAGAAAGGCAGTAAGATAGACCCTTACAATTATAGACCGATTGCAATTCTATTGGTTTTTGGCTAAAAATATTGTTAAATATCTCAACTACAATCTAATAGAATATTTGGAAGTGTCAGGAATTATTGATGATAAACAGTATGGTTTTCGTAGAAGTCATGCAACAGGTGATCTGTTAGCCTGCGTATCCCATCTCTGGAACAAATCGCCGGAAAACCATCTTGAAACGTTCAGTATTTCACTTGACATTTCCAAAGCATTTGATAAAGTGTGGCATTAAAATCTCATAGCTTAATTAGAATCTTATGGCATAGACCATCTTACTGTCTCATGGATCCATAGTTTTCTTACAGGTCGCCAATTTCATGTTAATTTAGATGGTATCACATCCAATATTTTCACAACCAACGCTAGGGTTCCCCAAGGTTCTGCACTCTCACTAACCTTTTTTCATCTATACTTTATTGATTTACTTATTTCCACAGTGCACCCAATCCATAGTTTTGCTGATGACAACACATTGCATGCATCCCATTCATCTCCTAAGTTTCGATCTCACTCTAAAATTTCACCACTGATAGAGAGCTGCTAATTTATTCTATCAACAAAGAACTGGATCGTATAATGGAATAGGGTGATCGTAATCTTCTTTCCTTAACCCACCATACCAAACTATGCGACTTTCATGAATCGAGCAACAAAAAAATTTCCCTATTAAGATAAACATGAGGAATTGCGTGAGATTGAATCAGTTAGACTTTTTGGAGTGGATATTCAAAATAACCTGAAATGGAATAGACGTGTGTTCAATCTCGCTAAATTTGCAATAAAAAATTAGAATAAAATGTCTAGACTCTGTACAGAGAAAAGCAATACGGTTGATTGGCAATACTGAACTAACGGATCAGTTTGATTCACTCCAACACAGAAGAAATGTGGATGAATAGTCAATCTACTACAAATATAGCTTTAGCGAATTCTTTTCTAAGGAAATTCAAAATATTCTTCCATCATATGCGCATTATAATTGACAAACAAAAGTTTCCGAGTTATTCCATCCATTTGTGGTCCAAATGTCTCGATGTAGAACTATGTCCTTCCAGAACGACTATTTTAATAGAGTGGCCAAGTTGTGGAACTCAATTTTCTGCTCCGTATTTCCCGATGAATTAACCTCACAAGCATTTAAAGAAAATGTCCATCGTTATTTGAAAGAATTAGTATAGTTATTCCCATATCCTCATTTGTTCTATTTTCCTCATCTTCTTCCTTTATAGTTTACTTGGTATCTTCGGCTATTAAAAGAGTCTGAATAATGAATATTTCATATTTAGTGTGCTTAACATGTGTAAAGCTGCAATTAGACTATTGCAGAGCTCTGCAATATTTCTGCAATGGTAGTGTGTAAAATATTCATTGCAGAAAAGTTTGGCAATGAACTCATTTTAAAACATTGCAATGACTCATTGCAATATTTTGCAATGAGTTCATTGCCAAATTTTTCTGCAATAAATATTTTACACACTACCATTGCACGACTATTGCAGAAATATTGCAGAGTTCTGAAATAGTCTAATTGCGGCTTAACTAATTTTTAAAAAAATTTACCTATTAACTCTTATTAACGACAAATGGAAACTTATTTAAAAAAATTCTCCTGGCAGTTTGAGATCTCAACTCTTCCCATTATCCCAATTTTTTTAACAATTTATAAATAAATAAATAAAGAATCTAAAAACATAGAGATAAAAATCATTACCTACGTTCGATTGATTTTTTATTTTCCTTCTCGTAAATTTTAACAAAAAATAAATGAAAATCGACAACGGAAAAAAATTGGAAAAACTATAAAAATCGGATCATTTACTATTATTTTCTTTATTTTAAGAATTATTGCTTTATTGAAGAGATCAATTCTGTATTTATTTGTGTCTTTTTGTTTTCCATTTTCTGCCATTCTTTTGTTTCGACTAACATTATCTAAGTAAAAGGAAAAACTTGAAATTTTTTAACATTGAAAATGTAATGGAAAATCTATAGAAATGTTTATTTTATGGATGGTAGGAGGGCTTTTTTCTAAATTGAATTGAAATGTTTGTTAATTTCTTATGAAAACCTTTAACGATTTAAATAAATGTTTAATCCGAAAAATGTATTTGTAATAAATTTTGAAACTAATTGGATAAGTGCGTACTTACGGTTGAGTATATAGGCTCGGAACAAACGTTTTTTTGTTCAGTAAAAATCATATAAAAAATAATTGAATCTGTTGACCAACAATATGTACGAGTAATAATCATAAAAAAACCAGGCAAGAAAAAACAACAACAAAAAACGTTTATATTATAAGCAAGATTATGTTGTTATTTGCAGAGAGTTTTTGGTGTGATTTATTCATTTGAGGTAGTTCAATGTTACTTATTACGATAAATTTAGTATTTATTGTTAAGTTTGTAGAACATGATTGTTGATTATGTGAAATTAGATTTTTTTGGTTTGGATTAATACGTGTTTGGAATTGTGGATACAATTCTGGATTTTTTTTTAAAAATCAAATTTACACAAACGAAGAAGATAGCTTAAAACAAATAGAAGTTTATGATCGAATTATAGATTTTTAAATTGCTTTAGCTTTAGAATATACGGTATAGTCATTCAATAAATTTTTGAAGCTTAACGATTATATATTTATATTTTTTATTTATACGTAAGAAATACTTTTTAAGACCAAGCGCCCACAATAAAGTGGGCCCTTGAATTGGAATATTTCATGATGAAGATTTAGGGTGCTACCGTTCACTGAACATAGTAAGTCTGCTAGGACACCTAAGATATTACCTTGGCTAGTGACATCTTACTGCTATTTTCAATTGTATCTGATATCTCACGTTTACTCGAATGCCAAGAGCAGGGACTAGTTTACGCGTGGTTGTCATACCCGTAGATCAAAAATAAAAAAATTACAAATCAACCAAAACTGTTCAATCCATACAGGAAATACGAATAGAACAAGTAGATTTATATTTTAGTGCAACAGTTTATAAATTATAAAAGTGTCATAAATAAACTTTCTATGATAGACGACTATCTTGAAAATATTCTTAATGTTATTTTTATTCTTGTCGTTAATTTTGGCAAAATAGGAAAATTCTCTGAAATAATATGATTGCTACATAAAATTGGTAACTAATCTACGAAATGAATGATCAACGGACTGATGGCCATTTTTTCGTACAAAACGGGAACATCAACAATACATTTTTACAATTTTGCAGTGCACATTTTTTGAATTATTCAAAAAAGTACAAAGAAGATTTGTAACGACGGACTATTTTCAATTTTTGTTTTAAAAATAATAGTTTTTAAACTCAATAATAATTTTATTAATTTTCTTAAATTGTGGTAAACGTAGCTACATTTTTCTGTACTACTGTTGACGGTTTAATTACGTCCCTAAATTTCAATTACTAAACATGTTAATATAAATGATTTTTTTTTAACTTGGAAAAAGGGGAATTGTTTATTATTGCTGGAAGGGGAAACAGAAGATCGATGGTAGGATATAAAAGTTCGAATTGTTTAAAACAATTAGATCAGTATTATCTCTAAAATAAAAATGATTAGTATAATTTTAAAAAAACAAAGTTGTTCATGCATGAAAAAAATTAAAATAATTAAAAATAAATATTATAGTGTAAATTTTTTATTGAAAAGTTTTTATAATAAATTAAATAATTTCTTGGTGATATCAAAGTCTTGTTACTTATTTATTTGTTATGTAGTGTGTTGTAGTGGAAATTGTTTTCTTTTAGTAAATGAAATGAAAATGAAAAAAAGAGATTAATCTAAGATCACAGGTTGAGATAGTGATTCAAGTAAAGTTAAAAAAAAATATAAAAATCGAAAGCTTAAGTTTTTTTACGAAAAGTAATGTTGTCTGAACGTTTTGTGTTTTTACTAGTACATGCAGTGTTGGTATGTAGAGCAGCTACCACTAATATTGTGTCGGATGCAAAATTGGATAATAACTATAATCAAAACAAAGTACATATGGATTCAGCGATCATTTATTTATTTATTTATTTATTTATTAATATAACACAATACAGGTAAGGCAAACCTTACCATCATTTTCCTTTTTATCCCACATTTTTCCATAAATTTGTAATCAAGAAGCAATAAAAAAGGTTTATGATATACGAAATACAAATAATTATTGGCGTCTACGATCAGCATTTTGGTTTCATATACTGGTTTTGGAAGTAGACAACATTGAAGAAGATACAAATAAGCTTTTTTTTAAATTTTAATTTCATTAATTTTCTTGATTTGTTTTTTTAGCTAGATTATTTTATCTGTTAGCAATAAATAAGTTTCTTTACGAGTTTTTTGTGATATAAAAGATTTCCGAGTGTAGTTGTTTGTGTTGTGTTAAATTCAGTTCTGGCGTGATATTTTAGTTTTCATGTAGCTTTTTATTTTAGCTATCCGGCGTAAATTATAATTATAGTTTTCGTAAAAGTTAAAATTTGGTAACAGATTAACTCTTTCTCTGTCACAAAACAGTAGTTTAACTGACCTCAAACTATATTCAGTAAATTTTCACCGAAGCATACCACCTAAACTCTTCATTTAGCAATTCTAAAAACAACAGAGTTGTGCTCTGGCTAAGTTTAAAATCACTTTAACAGACCAAATAGGATAAACACCTCGACGGAGTACCAATCAGCACGGTACCTGCACCAGTTGCAGTGAAACTATAAAGAATCATTTACAAATCCACTTTTTGGACTCTTTTTGAGCTCGGCAGAGCAAAACATTCACAATTGTTGTACATTGGATAATGATATTAGGAAATTTGCAATTCAGCTAGCCAATAGATAATTCTCTACCAACAGAATCATTTAAATCCACAGAAAGTGGCGGAATATTTCCAGTCGCCTGCAAAAAAGATCTGACTACCATTTCCCCATATCTCAGGTATCTGTTTACAGTATGCTTCACCTTTGCGTACATTCCTCAGATCTGAAGAGAACCTTATGTGGTCTGCATAACCTAGGAAAGGAAAGAAATTAAACATCAATCAAGTCATGTCATACAGACAATAAGTCTCACGTCTTTTCTTCTGTAAACGATAAAAAAGGTACATTTGGGAGTGTTCCATCAATATGCTACTCAATCGAAAAACTACGGTTTCTATAGGAAATGCATGCCCAAGGAAAGGTACTCTCCGTTGATTTGACTGATAATTGCTAAAGATTTTTTAGATAAGCAGGAAGATAATTCTGACTTTACTGTAAGCTACGCTGACAGTATAGTAATCGTGGTGAAAAGTAAACATGACTCCACTGTTAGTGAACGAATCTAGACATCTTTGAATCTAATGATGAAATGTAAAGAAAATTAAGTTATAGAAGTCGAAGTGATAGCATCGAGTCCGAAAGCTTTAGACGATTTTGACATAAAATTAAAATCAAGCTCAGTATAAAAGACACTACAAAACGAAAACCTCTAGGAGACTCGCTTTGATATTGCTCAATCAATGAAGCAATGACAATAATAAAAAAAATTGTTTGCCAACATGAATAATTGAATATATGACTGAAAAGTTGGTTTGCCTACCATTAACTAACAGAAGACCTAAGTTAATACCTACATCGTCATATGTAAAAGAACTCTCCGTAAAGGAGGGCACTAGATAATCAAAGAAATAAATTTGAGAGCATAACTAAAATACCTGGATACCAACAACTAAACAATGTTTGTTCTTTGGAGATGGTTTAGGTAGACAAAGAATACAAGCCACGCCAAGCCTACTATTTGTTTTCAACAGGCTATAGCTCTTTTCACAAGACTATAAGACTTGACATTGATGATCAGATGATTGATATTTCGAAAGGTTTTATTTATTTATTTGACCAACAGTAAAAATATACATTTTGGTTATAAAAGAAAAATTTAAAAATACACTTAACTTACGTTAAAAAAAAAAAGAAAAAGAGAAACAGAATATATTAGAGACCTAAAGGTTTGTAGAACTTTAAGTATAGTAATGCAAGCAATGTGGCCTAGTTCAATTTCAACAGCCTCTCCTTAAATAAGTCACGAGAAATATTAAAATCGAAAATGGTACAATATTCATTACACAATCTCAAAGAAGAAAGAAATGGTTCGTTAAACCCGTAATTAGTATGAAGTATGGATAGTTTGAACAAAATATTTCTGGGGCGAATATTTCTACCCGGTACAGCAATATCCCATAATCCAAGCAATTCGGAGCAGTCAATGCGATTGGTCATTTTATCGAAAATGAACATCACCTTTGCTGAATTTCGCCTAGTATCCAATGACCTCATATCCAGAAGCAAAAGCCTGCTGTTATAACTTTCGATAGTAAATGTTGCAGGGTCACGCGAAGATGGAGGATTACGTAACGCAAATAAAAGAAATTGCTTCTGAATACTTTAAATACGAGCAACACTATTGTTATAGAAAGGAGACCATACGACCGACGCGTATTCTAAAATTGATCGAACATACGTATACTTTTTTTCGATAATTAGTTTTACTAAACTTTTTTAAAAAAATATTTTTTTTAGCTTCTATTTATTTTTTTTTTTGTTCTGATGATGACGTTTTGTAAATGACGTCGAAACATGTTAAAACATTTATAATAATAAAATTTATTAATCTATATTAATAATTTGTTATTATTTATAAATTTTTAAAACAAGGCTATAACCCAAGAAAATCAACTTTATGTATAGTAAAGAGTTTTGATAGTTAATAGATCTTGAAAACTACGAGCATGCCGGCGTATAAAGTAAAGCATCTGATACCCTTTCCCAACAATATAATCGATATGTTTTGAAAATGATAGATTGCTATCAAATATAACTCCTAAATCAGATATAAATTGTACACGTTCAAGAAAATGGCCATCAAAAGCATAAGGAGCACTTACATTGGATCTAGACTTGTGAAATGAAATTACTTTACATTTTTCCAAATTAAGGCTGAGTTCGTTTGAAGTTGACCATTCCCTAAATCGGTCCAAATCATCCTGAAGGCGATCGCAATCCACTGTACTCTTAATTTTGGAGAATATTTTAATGTCATCCGCATGCATCAGACACTGCGCAAATTCAAAACAGTTGACTACGTCATTGATGAAGATTAGGAACAGAAGCGGACCTAAATGGCTACCTTGTGGAACACCTGAAAGTACATCAAACACTTCCGAAAAAGAATTTTCAATTTTTACGCACATCTTACGGTTGGAAAGATACGAATAAAACCAATTGATTGACACGCAATCGCAATTTGATTTTACTAATTTTTTATTAAAATCGAAAGTCTTAACTTATCAAACACCTTAGAAAAATCGGAGTAGATTACATCTACTTGGTCACCATCAGAACAATTTTTAAATAGAAAATCAGCGAAAACCATTAAATTGGTCGTTGTTGATCGACCGGCACGAAAACCATGTTGCTGAGGTGAAATACAGTTCTTTAACTGGAAATCTAATCTTGGTTTTATAAGTTTTTCAAATAACTTGGGTATCGACGATAAAATTGCGATTCCGCGGTAATTTGCTACATCGCTTCTATTGCCAGATTTAAAAATCGGTTGCAAGTACGAAAGTCTCCAGATATCCGAAAACTGGCCAGAGTATAAACTCAAATTGAAGATGAAGGTCAGAGGCAATGCCAAAGAATAAGCGCACTTATTGAGTAAAAACGAGGGAATCCCATCAGGGCCAGCATTTTTATTGCTCTCTAACAGCGACAGAGCATGTTCAACTTCAGCCACACTGAGTGTAATTCGGTTACTTAATGAACCACAAGTAGCTGATGGGATAGTGACAGTTGAATCGTCATTGATATTTGAATCCATGACGTAAATCGACTTAAAAAAATTAGCGAAAGAGTGACAGACTTGGTCTGAGCCAGTGTAGCTGTACCCTTTCAATATCATTTCACGAGGAAAACCATTAGTTTTCTTTTTGTTGTTAACAAACACAAAAAATTAAATGATTGTTGTTTCTTACAAATAAGGGGTTTTTCAGATATTCCTCAAATTATTCTTGATAAAGTTGCATTACTGTTGGTTTTTTAAAGCAAGCTTTAATATATAATTGCTGATTCCTAACTATTATTGCTGTATGTGATCTGTCCGATTCATACGGCGATACAATGACTTGGGGTTTGTTAGGGGAAAAACAAGGAGAAAGCTATCTATTAGATGTATATTTTTGTACAGAGTTGAGTTCCGTAAATATCCTAGAAAAAACTAGGAAATTTTTTAGGTAGCGTATATCAAAAATATATACATAATGTTTATTTAAGATAACATATAATCTTAGTTTATTATAAAAATATTTATCTAAAACCACAAAATAATGCAGTTAAGATCGTGAATACTGTATTATAATATTAATACTTAAATGTATATTAATATTTAATATTTAAATGTTAACAACATTTGCCTTATTAATTAGTGCAACAATTGATTTGATTTTTAGGATTTTTCTCAACCATCGCCTTGTTGTTTGGCGCAACAGTTGATTTGATTTTATAAATTATGCTCAACAATCTTTACTACAAATTTGGCGTACCCAACATAATTAATCTAAGATACCTGAAACACTCATGATGATATGCTAAGAAGAGGGCCATGGAGAGAAAATCTGGGACCGGGGGGAAATAAAATACGGGCTTTCTTAAAATTTTTATTATTTTATTAACCAAATAGTGTAACATATATATACGCATTATTACAATAATGTTTTTCAAAAAGAATGGAATTATTTATTTAATGTTTAATTTACATTAAGTTGAAGTATGAATTCTGGTAAAAAATTCTTACTCTCATGTAAAATGGAAATGTAAAAATAATGAATTCAAAAAGAATCAATCCATTTAAGAATTTCGCATTTATTCTATTCATATCACTAAGGGCTGATTGTATGAACGAGGATGGATACAAATAAAGCCGAGAATAAAGTTTTATCTTCATCCGAAGATTTTATTTTTCGTTGATTGTATGAACACGGATGGAAATTTTTATATTTTTGTTTTTATTGCATTTGTGTAGCAGATTTTTTTTATAAGTAGCAATACTTTTTCTTTTAATTTTCTATTAAAAAATTTAATTTTAAATTTAAAAAAAATTATTTGGAATTTGAAATTAATTATATTAAAATTATATTAGAAATATTATTTATTTTACTATTCATTTATATCAAAATACGAATTTTAGAAACGCACAGATATATATTAAAAAATAATCACAAACTCAAAACAAAATTATCCTGCTATGCACACGTCAAGAAAAAAGAAAACAAATTGTTTTATCCACTGTTTTCTATTCAAGAAAAACAGTAGATAAAACAGAGAATAGAATAAAATCCTCGGATACATTTTTTGTTCTATAGTGATTCATACAATATGAACGACGTTATTTTCGAGAATTTAAAACTTGTTTCAGCCTAAATAATCGGCCCTAAATAATATCACAAAAATCAATATATTGTTATACCCAACATGTAGCGTTTGGTTGAATTTACAATCAAATACAGAAGTAAGAACAATTTGAGTTCTAGGTAAAAGTGTATAGCAAAGGAGTGGCAGGGCTTGGCAGTTATACCTGACAGTAAAGACCTACTTCCGGAGCGAACCACTTTTCCATTTTCCATCTGTTGTGCAACAACATTATATTTTTGCATTAACATGACGAATTATTAATAATAACAATACAAATAACTTTTTAACTCACCCTCGAACCATCAAATATATGACTTCATAAATTTAGTTTTATTATGTATTTTCATCTTCTTTAAATAAATATTTTGAATTTTTGTATTATCTCTTTTGTTTAAATCAAACGAAACAAAAGAATCAAGAATGTATATACTCTTCAAGTTTTATATTATTTCATTGGGTTAAAACATAAAAACTCCAAATATATATGATCGAATCCAGTTTTTTTATTAAGATGTTTCGATTTGAATAAAGCATTTGCAACAAATGAGATGATAATATGATTGTTTTATTAAAGGTTGGCCCCTATTTTTGTTTTTTCTTTGAATTAGCTGAAAGCAAAGCAATATGCATGTGTGTAGAACCAACCTGTGTGATTTATTGGCGTATTGGCCTATTGATGATGGTATTGACGAGTCGACAACCACACCACGAGAGAATGCTTATGTAATTAATTTTGACTCTCTCGTTTAGGTTAATATAAATACAAATAGCTGCATTTTCGGTACTTTTTTTGATTCGTGATTTATATTTTAAAAAAATTAATATTATTAATCCGAGTCGTGATTTTATAATTGGAAATAAATTAATTGAGTTCAAAAAGTGGGGATTTATATTTTAAATAAAAATCATATTCTTAAAGTTAATCATTAATTTTAAAATGACGAATTATTCTGTTTTATCCTGTTTTCAAAAAGAAAGGGTTAAATAAAAATTAAAGTCATTTTTTATTCGCGAAATCAAGTACAGAGATCTTTCATCTGGGATCAAAGAAAAAGCGTGTTCGGGATATTCCCTTGAATACAACTTTTTTTTTGCTAAGTGAAAACAAAGTTTTTGTTTTAGTTTTCTTTATGGTTCATAATTTTTTTTTTAAAAAAAGAGGAATGTAGATATATAAGAGAAAATTTTTCCATAAAAAAATGAAGAAAAAAATATTGTGAGTTGTTCTTACTTTTTTATAACAATTGAGCATGCCGTGCTTTGGTTGATGCAAAAAAAAACCTATGTCACTGAAATTATGCTGCCTCGCTAATTTTCATTCTAAGCACAGAATCGAAAGACCATCAACACCCTATTGAGAAAAACAGGATCTGTGAAATTTTTAACACATTATAGTACGTTAAAGGAACGTTTGGCGCAGGGAACACTGACTTGCAAAGTACAATATATTATTAAGGCTACAAAATATTTGGAAAAATAATATCAACATTTTTAATGACAATTGCATTCAATAAATCTAGAGGAGGTAGGTTCTCTTCAAAATTTTTCGAATATATGTTTGAATCACCTCATTTGCCAATTCTTCTGTAACATCTACCTTGTAAATTGCAACGAATTACTTTGTACAGCTAATTCCTTTCTCGTCTTCTTATGTCGAAAATTTTCACATAAATAAAAATGTTTCATTTAAATATCTCACTGCTTTGAATCGATGTGTTAAGCCTACTAAATTTACAATAACTAAATACGTGTTTCTTTTGAATTCTGTTTCTTGTTCACAAATACTGATGTTTTCAAGATCTTCAGTTTCATTTCTAGAAAATATTCTTGGCTGTCGTCTTTTTTTGTACTTATGAGAAGAGAAGAGAAGAAGAAAAAGTATGTAACCCATTTGCCACCAATTTACTTGCCCTCAAGATGACATCCCATTGATTTCTTAAGATCTGCAGCTTTACGAGAAGACTTTAGATTTTGAACTTTAACATCTATTGTTGTAGTATTTTTTAATTATTCCAAAAACTGTAACAGCGCTAGAACAACATTCGGCAGAGTTAACTCCATAGAGATTGAGACTGTGATCTCGATATGGGGAATGCACAGCATATGAGTTGTCTCTACAAATTTCAATTTGCGTACCTTTGTATTCACCTTTCAAGTTTGTAACGCGACAAGAACTATTTTGTTATTGGTATTTGCCATGTCCACTCAATATGTGTTAATTGTGTTTGTTTTAAATCATTTTTCAATCTAATATTTTTATCAATTAATTCTCTCTTTATTGTTCAATCGATCTTTTTTTTAAATCAAATGTAACTTTCTTTCATTAACAAATTAACGATTTTTTTGCTGTTGACTTTTCAAGTAAATCAAAATTATGTTTATTTATTAAATTTAATTAAAAAAGAGAAGAAAAAAATTCTAAATAAAATCGTTTGCATCTTTTTTCATAGAAATTTGAAATATTTTGGAATGTTAAAACTAGTCTTCAAGAAAATTAATTATGTTTAATAAAATTATGTTAAGTTAACTACAAGATAAAGGAAAATTATAAACAAAATAAAAGGAACTGAACTCTAACATGTAATTGTATGTTGAACATTTAACGAAGCTCTAATGATAGTCACAGGACAAAAACTAAAACTAATAAGAAGAATTTTAAGGAAATTTGGGCCTCTCAAATGCCATAGGTTGAAACATCTTGACCCATCAACAAACATTTAAACAAATTTATCAATTCAAAATTATGATGGATAAATTATTTGCCTTAATCTAAATGATATATACTTTACATATACTTTTACATTACATATACTTTAGTTTTGAAAAATAGTTTTTCGCTTATATAATATTTTCATTTTGGTCGGAGTTCAGGCCCGGGGTAAACACCCCTTTCGCCTCCCTCTTATCGGGCATGGCTTAGAATAAAGAAAAAGGGTGAGGAATTGGATCTGCTATCACCATGGGGTAAGTAAGACACTTATTTAAATGTTAATTTTTTGACGGTCGGATATGACGGTCTTGGTTTCCTCGATTCTAGGGTTGTCAGAGGAACTTTTCTGTTCAATTTTTCTTGGTTCGTCTGTTTTTTCTCAAATGAGCGCCTACTTGTTAATTTTTGCTGGATTGGACGCGACGCTGTTCATTCTCGTATCCACATGACTTTCGCTAGCTGGAATAAAGAATCTCAAGACGCGCAGTCCTTCGATTGCTTCCTGTTAGTATTCTTGCTAACAAGTCCATTTTCGGTTATAATATCTTTAATTGAACAACAACAACAGGCAAAACATGGTTAACAGTTAAACAGTTATGTTATAAATAGTAATTTAAATAATGATGGTTTGTTTTAAATAATGATTGGAAAATGATTGGTACAGTATTGATGGTACTACTTTGTGGCAGTTCTGTATATAGTTATTTTGAGAGTCGATTACATGTAAAAGTAACCTGTTTTATTCTAAAGGTCAGAATGTTACTAATCTTAACAATTAAAATATCAGATTACTATCACTTCCAACAAGTACTCATCAATTAGTATACAAAAAAGCAATTGTGAAAACCATAGCAGGTGTATTAATTCTGTTACAAACAATAATAATTTTTGATTGAAATCATTAAGTGATTTCTGGGATCTGCAGGGAATTGGTACTTTACCGATTCTATGCAGTTGATATAATTCTTATCGTTCGTTATATCCGAAATATAAGTTCAGTGCTTCCTTTTCTTTCATTTTTTTGCTATCTTTCATTGAGTTTTTGACATAAAGACCTGTGCCGGATTAAAAATATTTCTTTGTCAGTCAATTTAGTAGGTTAAGAAAGAAAAAATTGTATATATGTGGTTTATGACTAAAAGAAATAAACAAATTTTTTTTGTGATTAATATCTTTATCAATATGAATTGTTAGTTATTTGCTAGTTATAAAGATCCTTACACACACACACACTAACATGCAGAACAAAATACAAAAGCTATCAACCCTTGCACATGAAGCTCGTCTAAACATCGTTAAAAGAAAAACAAAGGCTATATGATTGAACACCATGGTTAATAATATACAAGTGGATAAAGTTGAAAAATGTGTGTACCTTGGTTGTCAAATGGGATCGTAGAAGGGCTAGCAAAAACAGTCGAGACCATAGAACATATCAGTCAGAGCATTAATAATGATAGATATACATTCAATATGCTTAAAAAAATCTGCAATGCGTCCGTCTTGGTGTTTGTAAGCAAATTCCTGAGACGATTGATCAAATTCTTCAAATAAATTAAATAAAAGACACAAACACAGAAAACCAACTAAAGATATAACAAGAACGTCCCTAGAGTGGAATCCAAGAATTAAAGAAAAGTGGGAAGGGTACCAATTACGTAGGTGTTTGTTTGATATGCAGCATTTGCCTATTTTTTGGGTTCAACAATAATTGATTTAGGTATCTAATGCAACAATCACCAATTTTTGCTGCAACAATAATTTGTACTCGATAATTGAAAATTTACTTTGATATTTTTATTTTTAAAACTTTTAATTTACCTGTTGCTAATCAATTAGAACGCAATGAGTGGATGAAAATGATTCAATCTCTGAAAGATTGATTGACAGAATGAAAATGAAATCCAGCAAATTATTAAAGATTTTGATACTGTTTGACCAACAGGTGGACATTGGGATGTAATTACAACATTTAATAGAAAAAAAACGCCGACAATAAAATAATGGAAACAAAACTCGATAAATTCATTCCCACTTTATTTATGAAAAATTTTTCTAAATCAAAATTTAAGTAAAAGATAAATGGACCAACATCAGTTTTTCTTAACAAAAGTCACACAAAACACATTAATTTATTTTTGTTTATCTAATGACATACATCGAAAACCAATTCCAGTCACGTTATTTCAAATTTTAACTTTTATCAGAATTTTTCTTTTTATATAGAATAAATAATTTTTGTTCATTTATTTTATCGTAACAAAGATGATAAAATCGGATATGTTCTGTTTACACCCAAATAAAAAAAAAATCCTTAAAAAAAGACAAGAACTTGGCGAATCCTATTACCAAAAACACAACAAATGAGTTAACTCAAACATTTTTTTTTTCATTTTATTATCTCATAAACATAAAACATCTCACATTATTTCAAATAAAAGCTCATCTTTGTGATTTTTGTTTTATTAAATTGATTTTCATGACGCTTTGAATCAAATTTCTTTCTGGCAATGAAAAAAAACGAGCTAGGTACAAACATCATCATCTATGTCTCAAATTTTATTTATTTTCCCTTTTTTCACCTTTCACTTTATAATCATTAAATTTTCTTCATTTTCATTATTTTAAAAGCTCAATTCTACAAGAAAATAAAAAAAAAATAGAAAAAATAAAAAGAAAACGGTTTTATCTAAAGGAAATATAAAAGTGAAAATATCAGAGAAAATTAGCATAATTTATTTGTTTAAAGAAGATTTTTTTCTTTTCGGTGTATTTTGTTGATAAATTTGATTTTCTCGATTATTTTTTTTGTGTTGACTTTTTAATGTTTGTTTCTGGTGTAGTTTGTCACGTTCGCTAAATAAATTATTTCAATTGGTGTTTTGTGTTGCGTTGAAAGGTTTTGGTCTCATTTTTATGTCTAAATAAAATTTATTTTGTATTGTCTGAGCTTAAAGTATTATTATGACCGTAGTTAAGGTGTAAATTAATATTTATACGGTTATTAAGAATCGTGAAACCAACGACTATCATTATTATTTATGTTTTAAGCTCGATAATTTGAAGCTAATTCCAAAATTGTTGGATTAAAAACAATTATGCAAAGTAATTTAAAATTTGTATAATAAACAAAAGTCATCTACATCTAAATCTTAATCAGAAGTAAAACATAAGAAAAATACAAATTTTCTTGAGTTATTATACCATCACAGCACAGCAAAAAATACAAATAAAACCAAAATAATGATGTAAACTTAGATAAGCGTAAAGCGAGCTCATAGCAAAGGAAGATTCAAGTAAATCGTTAAAATAAAAAAAAAACAAACAAAACCCACCATGCATAGACACACAAACGTAACACAGATTAAATTTTCTTATACAAGTACAGGAAAATTTCAAGAGACTTTTTTCCTCTTCTATTTGTCTTACAATATTCTAAAGAAAAAAAATGTAAGAAATGCGAATAATTTTTTTTTCTTAATTTTAATTTTAATTTTTATTTTTCACTTCTGTTATTTTTTTTTTATGATGAAATATACTAAAATAATATTTAAAGCAAATGAAAAATTAAAATTAAATTTATTTAATTTGTTTGTTTGTTTTTTAATTTAATTGAATTTTTTATTCTGTTTTGTTTCAATTTAATATATGAAAATAAATAGAAGCTGGATAAGTGGTGTACGCGAAATATTATATAGATATAATATATATATACGTTTCTGTTGAATAAGTTTGGAAGATAAATCAGAAGAGATGGATAATGGAGGACAAGAAAATCACATGACTAGTTTAGACCAGTGTTTCTCAACTGGTTTCATGCTACGGACCAATAAATATTTTAGTATTCTATTGCGAACTTTGCGAAATATGACATGTTAGAGAGATGAAGGTGCTGTTAGATCATGCTCATACTTACATACATAATGTAATTCAAAACAACCAAGGTGAACGAAATAAAGTTTAAAAAAAACAAAACAAGAAATCAATGAATTTTGATGCGTAAGTAATAAAAACAGCTTAAAACGGTCCGCATATTACTAATTTACTCCGCTCTTGTAGAGTAAAAAAAACTAAAAATAAAAAACTATCGTTCTTACACTCCCAATTCAATTCAGTTTTGATCAAACTTATGAGAAAATAAATTTCATTAAATACGAAGTCAATACAATGTTTTATCCTTTTGAAATTGTAAAATGTATTAATTTAAATTGAATTATTTTAAAATTTATTGATAATCAAGTAAAAAAAATTAACAGCAATGAATTTTATTTTATTGTATCATTAATTCCAAACACTTAAACCTTTTCCAATATTCGAGAGAGGGGCATGCGCATTAGTTTGAATATATTGTTTTTGACATAATCAGAGCGAAAATGTTTTTTTTGAGATTTTTATAAAATACAATCAAATAATTTATAAAATGATAATTTTTTCTTTTGCGTAAATGCTGCGGATCAAAAAAAAATTATTTAATTGTATTGAACTCTGAAATAATCTTTTTTAATTGTACTTTATAATAAAATCAACATAAAAGTTTTAGCTCTGATTATATAAAAAATAATAAATTCAGACTACTGCGCATGTTCCTCTCCCGAATATTGAAAAAAGCAAAGCTGAAATAAATTTAAATGAATTTTTTTATACTGTGAAAAAAATTATTTTCTTATGATGCCTTCCTCTAATTTTGATTGATTTCTAAATTCTCATTAGTATTAGCAGTTAGAACTTTGATGTCTTTCATTGTAGGTCATTTCATTTTGAACATACCAAACAGTTAAATAGGTTTAGAAATAGAATAAAATTTATTTAACTGTATGGAATTAATGGTACAAAAGAAATAAAATAAAATTTATTGTTTCTTTTTGTTTATTCGTTGCATTACTGAATTTTTTTTTTAAATTGTAATATTTAATGAATTTTATTTTCTCGCAAATTTTCAAGTATGTTACTCGAAAAAATAAAACATATGTTTAAACGCTGACCCAGTAAAATACTAATTTTGTTGCGCAGCAATCACGCAACAGAATAAAATTAGCTGGTTATTTTATTCTACTAAGACTAATAACGCACGGTTGTAAAAAAACAAATATCAACCATTATTTGTAGTAGGATAGTTTAGGATAATTTTATTTTCAAATTTAATTTAACACATTTAATTTTGTCTTCAAATTTGATACTTTCTTTCGTATTAAAAATAAAAAAAGATTATTTTTCTGATTGGTTTGTCTAATTATGCGAGTATTGTTATTAAAATAAATAAAAAGGATGACGGATAAGTACTAATTTTCTTTCTCTGCACATAGAATAAAATAAAATTTTAAAATTGACAAATATATAGGAGTGAAATAAAAAATATAAAAATTTTACTCTTACGAGTGAGAACCATATTAAATATATAAAATTTGTTTACGTAAACGTGAACCGTTTTCATCTCGCATAGGAAATCAAATTCTATCTACGATAGTAGATAAACGATATTTATTTTTCGTAAAATAGAAATTCAGTTTGGGGGAGCGTAAAAAAACGGTAAAAAGAAATTGTAACTGGTAATAAATATAAAGAAAACCGGACAACTACACTTTTTGTGTGGACCAACGGTTGAGAAGTGCTGCCTTAGACTACATCATCGTTAAAACCTTCTTGAACGGATATGTATCTCGATTTGAAGTACCTAAAATGATTACTACCGATAGTGAAGCCGATTTGAAAGTCATATTTAAAGGAATTGGCAAAGCTCATCGAGAGAAATCACATTCATACTTATCGCTCAATGATCTTTGGAGCTAAAGAGATCATTGAGTGATAGTAGTATCAGTTCTAAGGTTGAGTTCAAAACACAAATCTAGGGCAGCATGTTCAATTTATTAAAACAAACCTACGAGAGCGGTGCTTCTCCATACGCATCACTAAACCCACTAAATTTGAGGTCGCCAGAGTAGAAGAAAGAGCTTAATTTATCAGCACATCCTCACTTGGGCAACACAAGTATTAAAGTCGACGATAGTTAATTTAGGTCACATAGTTCTAAGTAGGGTTTCTAAATATCCGACCTATTTGATTATCCGGATATCGAATACATAAACAATAAATTATCCGGATAATCCGGATATCCGGATAATTAAACAATAAATAAAACATGTTTTTTACTTTGCGGTATTTAAATCATTTATGTATATTTTTCGTGTATCTATATTAATTAATTTTTATACATAGTCACAAAATAACAAAAATAGTAACAAATCATAAATAATAATAATAAAAAAAATAAAATTATTGATAAATTTAACTAAATTAATGAAGTTGTTGATGCATTTATAAAAATGCGTATTTTAGAAAAATTATTGCATTAATTAATTAATTATTACAATGTCTCGAAATTGAGTCGAGTTCTAATTTTTGTCCTGGTAAGACCAGCAATTGAAAATGCCCGCTCCGTTGCAGTCGATGTAGGTTTTATTGGTATTAATACACAATATAGAATATTTAAATTGCCCTCCGTTTTTTATAATTATTTAAATAAATGAAATCTTTTTTCAGCAATATGGAACTTCCTTCATTCTGCTTCTCAACATGAGTAATTAAAGCAATAGCATTCTCAAGTACTTTCTGCAGTCACGATTTCTTATACAAACTTCACTACTTAGACTTTCTTCATCTTCACTTTCAATAGTAATTTCATTAGTGATTTCCTCAGAGTCATAATATAGAAGTACAGCTCTCATAAACTTTAAAAAAATAGCCAGCACTTCAAATTTTATTAACCGGTTCACAAGTTTATATATCATTATTTTTTTAAAATTAATATAGCATTAAATAAATATAAAGTAAAATATCTTTACACTGCAGATTCACGAAGTGTTTCATAAAATATTCATTGCTTACAGTTTTCAAAACATTAAAGTTTTAAATAAATTTTTAAAACTTGTAGTCACTTCACTGCACTAACAAACTTTGCAACGCAAGTTAATAGTTATTTGAACTTTTCAACGCAATTTGATTATTTTTTACAAAATAAAGGGTTTTTTAATATTCGGATAGTTGCAAAAAAGTATCCGGATAATCGAATAGTCAAAATATGGTCGAATAATCCGGATAATTCGATATCCGGATATCCGGATTAGAAACCCTAGTTCTAAGGTCATGTCATATATGGCATAGGAAATACGGTGGAAAAAAGTTGGAAAATTCCCAACTTTTTTCTAACTTTTTTCCACCTTTTTCTACATTTTTCCCAACTTTTTTCAAACTTTTTTCCATTTTTTTTCCAACTTTCGGTGGAAAAAAGTTGGAAAAAAGTTAGAAAAAAGTGGAAAAAAGGTGGAAAAAGTGTGGCAAAAAGTTGGAAAACTTCCAACTTTTTT
>OY856188.1:62870669-63060669 GCA_963693315.1 Diogma glabrata
TTTCGGTGGAAAAAAGTTGGAAAAAAGTTAGAAAAAAGTGGAAAAAAGGTGGAAAAAGTGTGGCAAAAAGTTGGAAAACTTCCAACTTTTTTCCAACTTTTTTCCCCCTTTTTTTCCACCTTTTTTCCATCTTCTTCCAACTTTTTTCCAACTTTTTTCCAACCTTTTTCCAACTTTTTCCCAATTTTTTCCCAACTTCTTTTAAAAATTTTTTCCAACCTTTTTCCAACTTTTTTCCAACTGTCAGATATGTATACATAGTACACTAATGATTTACAGCTTAAGTAAAATTTGTTTCATAGTGATCAACAACCAATAATATTTAATTTAAATCAAACCAAATAAATTTGATCTGCTCTCTCTTAACATCCGGATTTTTGAAGGGCATAGAAAGTGACGGATCATATTCGCACAAAATTCCTATATGTGTGGTTAGCCTTTGATGAATTTAACGAAACAAACAGCCTTACAGTTATACTGGAACAATTTTTTGAGTAAATAGTATGGATATATTCATAAATAAAATCATCTTAAAGGTTTCATGGAATTGTAATCAGTCCCAATGAGCTCCTAGCCATACATGTTTGCATCTTTTTCCAAAGTGTCATTAAAGCGTCAAAAATTGAAAAGTGTATTTAAAAATGTTTGGTTTTACACTCGCTTCTGCTTCATAGGAGTTGATAGAACTTTTTTCCAATTTTGCTGGAGAAAAGGTGGAAAAAAGTTGGAGAAAAGGTGGAAAAAAGGTGGAAAATTTCCAACTTTTTTCCACCTTTTTTCCAACTTTTTTCCGTTTTCGGTCGATTTGGAGAATTCCAACCATGATTTGTTGTGTACGTTGAAGTCACCGGTAATGATAACTTCACAATGAGGGGACTTTGCTCTAATGGAAAAAGTTTGGGTTACGTTTGTTGGGGGACCAGTATAAAGCTTTTGTAAAAAAGCTGGTTCGAGCCTATATTTGGAATAAAGCGATTCTATAAAGAGAAAATTTTCCGAGACTTGGGTTTCTGTAAGGAATAGAATGTTCGGTTTGTCGTGCTCAAGATGATGTTGCACGTGGTCATGGTTAGCGTTCAATCCGCAGATGTTTTGAACATGTATTTTAAAAGATTTTATTGATTCATATATGTGTTGGATTGCGAAAATCTGCTTTACCACTTGCAGACTTATTTTTTTTCGATTGTACTGCCACATATATATATATATATATATATATATATTATATATATATATATATATATATATATATATTATATATATATATATATATATATATATATATATATATATAATATTAATATATATATATATAATATATATATATATAATATATAATATATATATATAATATATATAATATATATATATATATATATATATATATATATATATATAATATATATATATACTATATATATAACTATATATATATATATTATATATATATATATATATATATATATATATATAATATATATATATATATATATATATATATATATATATAAATATATATAATATATATATATAAATATATATATATATATATATATATATATATATATATATATATATATATATATATATATATATATATATATATATATATATATATATATATATATATATATATATATATATATATATATATATATAAAAGTTTATTTTATATTTTTATGTTTAATTTTAAAATGCATAACTAAATAAAAAACCTTATCATACAATAAAATATGACATATGCCAATATTTCATGATAAAATGAAGAAATAATAACAAAATAATATGTGAAAAACAAATTGTGAGAAATTTGCATAAAACAAAACAAAACAAAACTAATTGCCAATAGTCCAGCTGATGAAGCGCACCCCAGACGCACCACCCACCACCTCAATCGAGGCACAAAACCCACACAGAATTATGTGTTAGTCTGGTTCCTTGGAAGAGCTAACGAGCGGTACCACTTCGGAACGCGGCCCAGCTAAGACTGGGAGTGCTACCGTTGACTTATTAATGTTCGTCCGCCAGCACCCTAAGATATCATCTTGGCTAATGATATCTCCTGCCATTGCCAGTGGTATGTGATATCTCATGCTGACTCATATGTCAATGGCAGAAACTGGAGTATGCAGGGTAGTCAAAGCCGTAGATCCACATTGATTATAATCGATCAACATCGACCCCTCATGCGAAATTTAGAAAAAGTTTAAATTTTTGATTTTATTATAATTTTTGGATCATTTTTGGAATTTTAAAAAAAAATTTTATCTTTGATTTTGTAATAATTTTTGGAATATTTTTAGAATTTTGAAAGAAGTTTGAATTTTATTTAATTTTTACAATGTTTTTGGAATTTTGAAAGCAACATGAATTTGTGATTTTGTAATATTTTCTCGAAACGCTAGATCAAGAGGTTTTTGTTAATTATGTTAATTTACGATCTGTTATAATTTTCCGGCAACGTATTGATGTTTTGTGTTAGTTTTGTAATAAATTTGTAAACAGAGATAAAAAAATACTTATACTAACAAAAAGTTATCTATGATATACACCGCTGCTCAAAACTAAAATCCATGTCCTAATAAAAGTTTTTTGCCGAAAACTATATCAAAATCCTTAACCCAGACCGAAGTCTTGATATCTCAGAGCTGTGAGATTTCAGTCCCTCCAAATTTTACATGTTAGTTTTGTAATAAAATTCTACACAAAGATAGAATTGTTCGTTTTCAAAGAGTTGGATGTTTAATCAACATCGCTGGTCCGAAGCTAAAAAGAATATCCTCGTAAAGCCTTCGCTTAAAACTATATAAAATCCTTAACACAAACCTAGGTCTTGATATCTCATAGGCTTGAGATTTCAGCCCTTTATATATTCATATTTACGTTTTAAATAAGTAAAATGAAACTTTTTTTGTTTTCAAAAATTATGTTATGTTTTGATTAATATAAAAGTTAATTTTACCAAATTAATTATTAACATATATAATCTTCCACCTTCTGATATTTGAGAAATAAAAATAATTAAGTTCCAAGGCTCTGATAAAAGTTTGTTGATCCATTTTCTTTAGTCTTGTTATGTAAATACAACTAAATATTATATTACATTTTCTAATTAACGTAGGCTGTTCTATTGTTTTTTTTTTCTACATTAACAAAATAATTAAATTTTATGAGAAAAATAATTGTATTTTATTAGATTCTTCCTTATTACAAATTTTCACGTTTCCATAACTAACGAAACTGGAAACCTGATATTAGCGTCTCTAATATTTGCGTGTTTGTGGTAAATATAATCGAAATTAAGTTGGAACTTTGAAAGTACATTTAAGTTTATTATTTTGGGGTTAGGTGTTGAAGGTTAATTATATTTTAAAAATATGTAATTAAAATTCGCACAGTCTGACATTTAACATCTTTGTCAAGGCAAATTCTATTCATACCCAACTCTAAGTATCCAAAACCAAAGTTATTGTAATTTCTTTGTTTCTGGGAATAAATCCTTTACTCAATTATAATAATGAAATAAGAAAAAAATGAATAAAAGATATCATTAAATAACATTTTACCACCTACCGTGCTTCAGAATAAATCATATATCCTTTTTGTTTTCTTTATTTTTCCTTAAAAAACAACGAAATTTTTTATGACCACTAAAAAGAAACAAAAAAATGGAAATAATGAAAAATTATAAATTTTTTTTCTTAAATTTTGTTTATTTTTATTTATTTGTTCCATTTTCTTTTAAAAACAAAAAAAAATAATATTTTTGTGAACAATAAAATATAAAGTAAAACTGATGTCTTAAGGGGATTTTACTTAAACAAAAGTTTTGAAGAACATTTTTAGAATACTTTAGAATCATAAAAAGAAGAAAAAAATTGCAGAAAAAGGTCAAACATAATATAAATAAATGAAGGAAAATAAGTGGAAAATAAAAGTTTTTCTTTTTCAACTTTTGATTATGATATGATTGTTTATATATAGTTGATCCTTTAATTCTCCTTTTCGTGTAAATTAAAATATGAATTTTTGTCCGCAAATAAGTTTAAAAAAAAACAAAAATGCAAACTTGATATAAGAAGTTAAGTCATGAAAAGAGTTGAATTGGTGTTTCAAGGCGATTACGGAAATACCTTTTCAAGGAAGCTTTATGGTTGAAATAATCTTAGTATACAAACTGTAAGCCACATAAATACTTCATTAATTCTTTCAAAACAAACAAACTTTATAAAAATCTGTTAAAATGCTAATCAAGTCTCTCTGTCTTCCTTTTGAATACATCGTAATTTGATTTTATTACACTACTAATGCCAAAAAGTTTACCAAACAAAACTTTTGAACAAACTTTGTATCTTGTTGTTTGTTTGTTAGATTAATTATTCGAAAAATGCCACAAGCAGAAAGAAAATAAATAAAAGTATCATAAAAACATTACAAGTTTTGAAACGGTGTCAAAGAACTAACCAGGCGCCTCTATTTGGTCACGTAATAAGACAAACAAAATTTGGGTTCGTCCTTGTAATGATAATTTCTGTAGTTGATTTTAATCAAATTTTCTTTCATGGATGAGAGATGTTTGGCTATTGCTTAAATGATTATATGTAAAGGAGCAGTTTGGTGTAGAAGAACCAACCAGATTTTCTATCTCAATCAAAATAAAAACGTTTACATTGTTTTAAACTAATTTCATTGAATCTTTTATTATTGATTTAATGCTAAGTTTGTCGGAAAGATTCAAAATAATTTATTCAAAATATATTATTTCCTGTTATTGTTTGTGGAGAGGTTTATGTTCTTTTCCTTTCGTTAATGTATAAGCATTTATTTTGAAGAATGTGAGATTTTATTGAAATGAATTCTCATAAAAATTTTATTTTATAACGTCAATTATTTTAATTGCTGTTCTCCAAACCACAAATTTTCGATAGAAATTGTACATACAGCAATTATATTTTTTTTAATTCATGACTAAAGTAAGACTGAAAAAGCTATAATTTTAGAAAAAGTTATTACAATAAAAATCCAACAAAAACACTTGGATTTATCTTTTTTGAGCATTAGAAATTGAATTGGTAGTATTAAGCGAAACAAAATTATCCGTGTTACGAAGCTATTTAGCCCGTAAAAGTTCATTTGTTAAAACACATTTCTTCTACGTGAATCAATGCATTCAATTCAACTGATCGTCTTTTTTATTCATATTTTATCTTCACCCGGAATGATATTTTTTTATTGCTATCTCATTTTGTATGCTGTTGGTTCATGCAATTTTTTTGATATTTACTTGGATTTTTGGTAATTTTAGGCAGTTGGTCGGAATAAATTGAGAAAACTAGATTAGTGTTTTTTTTTGGATCACTTAATTAATTTAGCCAACTTAGTGACTATTTATTATAGTTTTTTTTGTGATTGGCTTAGATTAAAACCTACCAAATTTTTTATTGATCGACAAATTATAGTTCAACTTATTCGTGAAGTTTAATATTAAAGACTCATTTAACCCGTAACCCGTATCGGTTTGATGCTCTCGGCTTAGTCGATCTTAGCGGTCGTTAGAGTCCCTGCCTTTTTTGCATGCATATTTGGTTATTTTTACTGAACTGAAGGATATTACTGTTTGAACACACATGGCTGAAGTTCATCGGATTACAACTCTGCCAGGCCAGCAGTCCCTCAATCGCGTTTTTCTTTTGACTCAGTAGCAGGCAACAACATGCAAATCTTATTTACTTAGTTATATCAAATTTTAGTCTCAGAACTGGAAGTTAATAAAGTTAAAAAATTGCGTCTAAAGAAAACTCAAACCACTTCTTCCCATTAATGCGTAAAACCTGATCAGGGTGGTTATTTTGTAGCGTTATCTCACTAGGAGAGATAAATAGTGAGAAAAAAAAATTATGTTTAAATGATTTCCTTTATCTAATATAATCGATCAAAGACAAATATTTTATCTCACTTTTTATCTCACCTAGTGAGATAACGCTACAAAATAACCACCCAGATCTTCTTTGTTTTTTTATAACGCGCATAAACCATAAATAAAACATGGCAAAAATTAAACTTTTTCCTAGACCAATACGATTGTATAAAGCCTACACTCAGAGAATTTTGTTAGTAAATTTAATAACCGCCCGTTTTAAAAAAGTGTAATAAGTTATTTTATTAATCGAAATACGATTTTTATTCAAATAATTACCAGAGTAGTTCGGTTAATACTTTTTGTTATTATTTTAATAAAAATGTTTATTAAAATAAAAATACGGTCAATATTAGTAAAAAAAATCACAACGGTTTATTAAATTAATAACCAATTTTTATTAAAAAAATGAATTCAGATATTCAAATAAAAAGACATGTGATTAACGTAGAGCTATTAAAATAAAAACATAAATTGTTATTTTTGTAGTTAAATTTAATAACCATTTTATTTATTTTATTATATTAATTACTGACGTTTTTACTTTCCAAACGTAAGTTATTAGATTAATAATAGTATACATTAATCTAACCTTTGGTTTTTATTTGTAATAACCAAGATTTTATTCTTGGTAAGCATCGCAGTTTATATCCAGACGCTGAGTAAACTACTTTAAAAAAATTTTTAAATAGTTTTGTGAATAGTTAAAAGTGTTGTTAAAAAAATGAATCGATAAAGTAAGGACGCATTGTGAGTTTTACTTTTTACAATAAAATAATACAATGATAGTTAGTTTATAGAAACTTCTTCCCTGAAGAGATCTCTCCTCGAGATCGAAAATATATTTAGAAAAATAAAATAAAATATTAAAGTGATAAAGTCTTAATTTCATTAAAAATTCAAGGTAATTAAATTTAAATCACACTTTAACTAGCTAAAAAGTAAAATATTATAATTAACAATGATAACTAATTTTAAAACTTAATGAGATATTTGATTTTAGACCACATATTATAATAAAGAACCAGTGAAAACAGCCAGCTGGTAAAATTTATCAAAAATTTTATAACTTTCTAATTCTATGCCAAAGGCTGGTCTCATTGGTAAAAGAAAAACACCTGATTTGTCGTTGGCAAGTAAACGAATACCTTCGGTATGTGAAACTTTTTAAATTTTTTACTGTTTATACCGTGATAAAAAAAAATGGTTTTTCAGTTCCTGAAGCAGATCCGTTTGAATATATAGAAATTTTGTTCAATGAACAGAGTAGTTGGGCTGCAATTGAGTCTGCATGGGATAGTACTAAATAACTATACGACTCAACTACATTTCAACACAAAAATCAACTCCGGAATTTTTAACCAAATGGAAGCAATATAAACCGCCGCTTTGTTGGTAATTAATAACTTAATATTAGTATATGTCAATAAAATTTTAATTATGATTTTCCTTTTAAAATTTTCAGATTGCCATTGATTTTATTTTAATACATTGTTTCCGAAAGCATGCGATATTTCTTGTAAATTGCCAACATTTATTTAGAAAACTCAGCCTAAATTTGAAGAGCAAATAACAGATAAAAAAACTCAAGAGAAATTGCTGAAGAGCTTCGCAATACTGAGAGTATGACAGAAAGTGAGTTTTTTAAATTTGTCTATTTTTTAGCTCCAAAGGCTTTGAAGGATTATATAAAATATAAATATAAAAGTAGTTTTTGGACATTTATACTGAGTAGTGAGTTCCAGTTAGCTGCTAAATTGTACTAAACTTCTAAATCTAAATTTAATTTCACAAAATTACCGAATTTTAATCTAAATTAATAGTTGTTAGATATTGTTTAATATATGAATTTCTTGACAATTATTTAGAAACAAAGTGTTGATTCGACTACATTGATTTAGTCTTAGAACGTTTAGTACAATTTAACATCAATTGAAACGCAGTGTTAATATGTAATTTTTTCGGGTGAAAATCGAAAAAAAACCATTCCATGTTTGATTCTGTAATAATATAACATTTTTCTATTGTCTTCTGTGTTATATTATGTATTTAGATGGTATTCTGTTATCAATAAAACTAGTTTACAAGAAAAATCTCCCGAAATAAAACCAAATTTTTCTTATAGATTCGGACCTCCTAAGCACGAATATCATATTCATTTTTTTAGGTTAGCTCTTGTTTTTGAGATATTCACGAAAAACCAATTTTTTTGGTGATCAAAAATGTTGTTTCGGTTTTTGGGTCTCATATTTTACAAAACAACTAAATTCAATATACAAATGAGTGCATAGTAGATATGCTAACAAACATTTTGAATTATATTTTGTAAAAATGCATGAAGGATTCTGGAAGTTACAGTCGAAAAAAGTTGAAAAAATACGAAAAATTCACGTTTTTTTAAAATTTTTCCATTTTCAACGCCATAAATTTTGAACAAATAAAGAAATTTTTTTTAATTTCTTGGAACCTATAGTAGCTTCAATTTTCTTTCTTTTAAGCTAAAAGATACGAGTATTGGTGCAGTTTGCAGCAAGTTATTCAAATTTTCCCAAAGAAAGTCAAAACTCAAAATTGAAGCTACTTTAGGTTCCAAGAAACTAAAAAAAATTAGTGTCTTTGTTTGTTCAAAATTTATGGTGTTGAAAATGGAAAAATTTAAAAAAAAACGTGAATTTTTCGTATTTTTTCAACTTTATTTTGACTGTAACTTCCAGAATCCGTAATGGATTTTTACAAAATATAGATCAAAATGTTTGTTGGCATAGTTACTATGAACATGTTTCATTAATATATTTAATTTGTTTGTTTTGCAAAATATGAGACCCAAAAACCGAAACAACACTTTTGATCACCGAAAAAAATGGTTTTTCGTGAATATCTCAAAAACAAGAGCTAACCAAAAAAATGAATATTATATTCATGTTCAGGAGGTCCAAATCCATAAGAAAAGTTGGGTTTCATTCAGGGAGACAAAAAAAGTTCAAAATTTGTAAACTAGTGAATTTATTTACTGCACAGCATACTCCGTCCAACTAAAAAAATTTTGGAGCATAAAATTTTTAAAAATTACACTGTTTGAGATTCTCAAAACCGTTGTGCAATTATAGGTCATACTATTCAAATTTTAGAAGAGATGTTATAAAAGTATTAGGATCAAAAAGGATCAATTCAACCTCTATTGTTGATTGATGGATCTATAACAAAGTCAACGCAAATACTAGTATGTTTTAATAATGTAATGTGTGTTCAAAATATTTTATTTATTGAATTTAAAATATCAGCAACAAATTTTGGGAATTCCGTTAAAAAGTATTTTTATACATTGAAAAAGAAAGAGCACATTATTCGGTAAATTTGTTGATTGATTTGTTAAATTCAAATCTATAATATATATTATTAGTTTAATTATGGAAATTTATTTTTTAGTATTTATTATTTTGTATACGAGCATTTCCTTTCATTACTTTCATTTTTTAATTTTTGTCATATATAAATTTTGAAAATTCTTTAAAACAAAACAAAAGTTTAAATTATGTTAAAAACCAAAATATATAAAATGTAAATACTTTAAAATTAAATGAAAATAATTAAAAATAAATAAAATTGTTAATAAAAATTTATTTTTCTTTTATTTAAAAGTGTAAAATATAAGTTTCATTCCATTATTAATTTAATAACATCTTAATATTAGTTTAATAAGAAACTATTATTAATCTAATAAGATCGTATGATTAATCTGATAACCTGATATTATTTTAATGACAACTTTTTATTATTCTAATAATGTATGTCATTCATCCAATGAATATCTGATATTAACCTAACCCATTATGTTATTAATTCAATAATAATTTTTATAAATATAAAAGCTATCGGTTTAAGATTGAAAATTAAAATTTTTTTTGTTAGTAAATCTTACGAACAAAAAATATTAGTTTAATAACGCCTGTTATTACGAAATTAGTGAAAATAATCACAAGTTGTGATTAGCTGTATAATAATCACCAAATTATTAATCTAATGGCTATTTTGATAGTTTTTAATAACAGAATTCTTTGAGTGTAATGAATTTTTAACAATGTTGACAAAAGTTTTATATCAATTCCCTGCAAGTCTTACCTCCTAAACAGAACAGCTGGCAGTGGGTAGTGGATTAACCTGTTCATAATCAAAATAATCAATAAGGTGTCCCGAACTAAAAACTCTTCTACTCTCCTCAACTTGAGCCAAATTTTTTATCTGCCTTTTCCCTAAAATTGGCTTTGCCACTGGGCTGGATGATCGTGTAACATATTTCACGCCTAGGATCTGCCAGACTGGAGACCCAGTCAAAAAGCTCGGTAGTCAGCCATGAGCGGGATAACTAATGCTATTCGAAATCTGTATAGTGCAAATCTCTGTACAGAAAGATCTTTTTTTCGCCACAACTCGTATGTTAACTTAATTCCAAACTTAATAATCCTGTAACATATTCCCGGCTCAAGTGAAATCACTATAGATAATATGACTGAAGTTCTAATCGTCAGTAATTTCAATCATCCGGCTGATTCAGTATAATCAGGAAATAATTTCTACAGGGCTAAACCAAAAAATTCTTTTTTTTAGTATTAAAATGTAATTAAAATCTCTCAGAGAATCAACAAGTCTCACGCAATTGGGTCAACAAAGTTATAGAGGATAAAACTAAAAAGTGGATGAAAATCTCAAAGAGTTTTGCTATAGTGAGAGGCAAATATTAGTATGAGGTAGTGAAAGCGGCTAAAAAGGCAAGGGTTCTCCATTAAATTGTGTTTGTTGATATTCTGAAAGAATAACTTGATTTTGGTGGTTCTAGATAGAGTGGTCAACGACGATCACATAGCATATTGAAAATATGATTATAGAGTGAAACTTGCGTTGGAATCCAATTTTTGCTCAATCCTTAAGTTGGATTCTAGTCCATTACCCAATTGTAAGAATGCAGAATAACACCAGTGGTTTTATAAGTTGATAGCATGTGACGACTTGCGGTAACTTCTGCTCTAAAAAATGGCTATAAACTACTTGGGGAAGCTTTGAACGGGCGCGTCCTGGAGGTAATCGAAAGATATCAAATTTTTTGCTGACCAAAATTTTGAATGAAAATTGGCGGAGGTCATCCTTAAGATTATTCATCTGGGCAACAAGCATCTGCCAACTTCTAATTGAAAATTTAGACGAGTGAAATAGTTGAAAAGGGTCGACAAGTTCTCATTGTTAGTAACAACGAGTAGCTTGCCCACTAGGTTATTTATAACGGGCAGATTTACTATGGCTTCTGTACCTTAAAACAAAACATATATAGTAATAGTGTAACAAAAATCTCTGTCACGAAAGCAGCCTTCGTCTACTGAGAAAGCTGACTTAGTAACTTGTATTTTAGTTAAAATTATATTGATTATTTTTTTATTATCAAACTCCAGAGATCAACTAAATTTCACTTTGGCTAGTCTCTTTGTTTATGGTGAATAATTGCTTAAAAGCCACTCATATCAAAACCTCTATGTACTGTGGTGAAAAAAAGTCCAGAAAATTGGAAATCAAAAAAATATGAAATATGATAAAATTACGTTGAAACAAAAATATCTCACCTTCGGTATGCCAGCATACCTTATCGAGTAGCCCTGGAAGCTTGGCTAAGATTAGATAGGCCAATCACTGATCAATCTGAAAATTCAAATTGATTAAAGAAACATACACTAAAAATGAAAATATAACAAATCAGAACAAGCAAAACCAAAAATCGAACTAGGCTATCGTATCCGGACAAGAGTTGGAAAGAAGAAATCTAACATCGAGTAAAGGAAATTACATGATGTTCTCTGGTAAATCCAGCACTTAGCAATACTAACAACATCAAATACCCAATCAGTAGTAGAGTAATAATAACAAGATTTCAATCAAAAATACAACGATCATACAGTGCTAAACACCTACCAGAGAAGCAGATGATGCATAAAAGTGCATCGTAGCTAGTGCTAGTGCTAGTGCACACCAAAATGACATCAAAATTGGAACCTATAACACCGAAATAGAATCAGTCATAGGCAAATGTGTACTAGAATCATCATGTAACTATTGTTGTAATGGAGAGAGGCTCATCGACTGTTGTGTCACAAATCAGTTATTTATGCGGAGGCAGCACGTTCTCACACAAGAACATACACAGATACTCTTGGACATCGCCGAATGGAAAAACCATAAATCAGATCGATCACTGGTAGATAAGAAATTATTATCCTCCTTACAAGACGTCAGAGCAAAACAAGGAACAAGCATACACAGTGGCCACCAAACGATAATTTTAAAGTTCAAAATCAAACCAGCCGCTGTAAAACATAATCGGTCATGTCAGAGAAAATTCACTAATGAACATGAAGCAGAAAATGGAGAATCTATCAACACTTTCACATGAAGTTGATCTAAGCATCATCATAAAAAAAGGCTATGAGATTGAATACCAAAGTGAGTACACCAATTACCATCAATAATACACAAGTGGATGAAGTTGAGAAATTTATGTACTCTGGTTGTACTGAAGCAAAAACAGGTGGACCGAACATAATATCAGTCAACGCATTAAAAAAGTAAGTAATACATTCAGTATGCTTCACAAGAACTAGAATGCATCCATCCTGTCAAGAAAGACAAAGCTACGAATGTTCTATGCATCTGTCAAATCTGTACTGCTGTATGGATGTAAAACATTGGAACACACAAGAAAGATCTCAAACCAACTACAGATGTTTGTGAACACATACCTGAGACAACTGATTGAATGAGTCTGGCCAAACACCATCAGTAATAAGGAACTTCTACAGAAAACAGAGTAGTAAGTCATTGAGACTGAAATACAACAAAGGAAATGGAGATGAATAGGATAAACACTGAAAAAATCCGCTGGAAATATAACAAAGATGTCCCTAAAGTGTAATCCGCAAGCTAAAGGGAAAGTAGGAAGACCAGCAATGGTGGAAGAAAACGGTGCTAGCTGAATCAAAACATATTGGCAAGACATGGATAGAACTAAAACGGATTGCTCGAAATAGAGTCATATGGTCCAGTATAGTAGACGCCCTACGCTTCTAAATTGAATATATAGGGAAAAAAGAGGGAAATTCTGAAAACTGTTCTATGAATACATTTAGAACACACTTTCCCTACGGTGCGGTGAAATCTACGCTACTGCCAAAGGATCTACTAAAAAGTTGAAGACTCTCTGTGCAATCAAACAATTTAAACCATCCAAGCCTGTTGTTCCTGATAAGGTAACTTCTGCTGAACTACAAATATCTCAGAGCTTACTGAAGATTTCGCTGAGAAATCTCATATGCCTGCTTAATAGGCTAAAGTCAACGTTGTTTCCACTTCTAAGCGTGCCAAACGTCTCACTGGCACTGTATCATCTTTCGTTCTAAAAATACTGAAAAAACTGATTGATGTTCATTTTTGTCAAAGCAAGGACCCAAACAAGCGGCATGGGCACAGTAACGAGAAAACCGAGGAATCCGCTCAAAACTCTCTAGTACGCAAAATTAAACATTCCCTTAAGTTGAGTATAGCTTCTTATCACGTTTCGTATACTGTGTAATGAAGTGTTATTAAAACTTTGTAGTTGAAAGTCGAACCACTTTCCCACATGCATAGTTCATAGTTGTTTTCGTTTTTTTTCGTTTCTTGTACTCGGTCCGTGATCGTCATCTACAATAGTTTCCATTTAAAATTTGTCATAAGCAGTTGTGCAATTTCCCTAATTTGAATTTGCTCTATTTCCCTAAAGATAGGAGGAATCAATCAATAGATTACGTCTTGTTTACTGTAGTGTCACGAACTTTTGGAGTTGTTTTTGCTTCATTTTATAAAACATAACTTCTTACAATTATTTCGTAATCAACATTTTGTTTTGTGATTCTTTTCCAATTTTAGTACACGTCTACGCTACCGACTCTTTAGTGGGTACTCATAATTAACCCAAGAAACAAATTTATCGTGTTTATCGACTTATTTTTGTTCACCAACGATCGTTACCTTTTGACTATAAATACGCGTAATTGTGTATAGAGGCTATCTCAGTCGTATATTATTTTTTTCGATGATCGAATTGAAATTGTTTGACATTTGATTTGATGGTGAACACAAGTTTTTTTATCAGACGCGCGCATAAAATCTGATTTTGTGTTTGTGCTGTTATTACGGGACACAGCAGGTGGACTTTGAAAGTGGAGTTTGATGCTTCACGATTGTTCTATTTCGGGATATACGAATAATCATAACCTTATCATTTATCTTAGCCGTGGAAATTTCTCCTTACAAATCATGCCCGTCTATGTATCCATAGAAGGTGCAATAATCTCTTTAGTTGTAAATTAAGAGATATGATATTTGAACACAATACAATAAGTTATTGGATATCATAGAGAATGTTTTACCATAATGTTATTAAGACCATCCATATATATCGAACTAAACATCTAGTATCATAGTTAGAATTATTATTTACATCTTTAAATGTTATGTATGAGCAGTGCTAGAAATTAAATACATAGATTATAAATATACACCAAGCAAATTTTGTTGAATTATTGGATTGTAACCCTGTGGAAAGAAAACTAAAAATAAAAAAAAACAAAATTTATTAAAATTGAATTGAGGACTATTAATCCCCACATTTATTGCTGGAGACTAATGGAGTGCTGAACCAGGGTGATAAGAGGAGTGGGATTGGACAATAACATGGGGTGAGTTTTGTATTGATTTTATATGTACTTATAGGTATAGCGAGTATATGTGAGTATGTGGGTGTGAAGCTGTGGGTGTGTGAATGAATGTAGGTATGGATAGAATTCTATTTACTGATACTAATTTTGCTGTTGTAAAATTTTCAAACAAAATCTAATAATGTGATTTTACCTAATACACCAAAACAAAGGTGAATAACGCAAATTTAATTAATTCAATGTTAATTTTTCTAAACCGCATTAATAAAGTGTAAATAGTTTAAATATTGAATATCATTTGATTAGTAAATGCAATTATGAGTATTAAAAAATTGGGTTTCATGCTTTAGGTCAATTGAATAGAAATAGTTTTGTAAAATTTGTATGCGTTATGAACTCAACATCTGTTAAACCTAGGTTCCAGAAACCTGATGACGATTCTTTTGCATCAACAAGAGACGCTCAATCAGCTGATGATAACGTGAAAACTGTTATCTTCAACGCACACCATTCATTGACATTCCAAAATGAACGTGATCGTCTTGCTGTTAAAAAACAAATTATCAAAATCATATATTGTATTTTTTGGAAAACTTTCAAACATTAATATCAATCGGTGAAACTGGGTGTGGTAAAAGTACTCAAGTTCCACAGCTGCTGTCATATTAAAAGCGAGAGATTTGCATAGCAACTATATAATGAATAACTTTCTATATGAAGTACAAAAAAAAAACACAATTAATTTGATTACGTGATTTGTAATAAAATTTTAAACTAATTTATAAAACTAAAAAGTATTACAACATATTGCATAATGGTTGGACCAAGCTCTCAAATCAGTAAATTTTTTTTTGTCAACTCTATTATTTCATTGATAGTAGTTTTTTTGTTATCACAATGGATGTTGAAGTTTTTTTTGGGTTATCTCCGCAATTAGCATGCAACATCCAATATAGATTTGTCTGTATTTTTAGGAAAAATGGAAGTTCTGTGAGGACATTTTAAATTACAGTAAATGCCATAACTTCAATGATAAAAGTGGTGTGTGTATTTATGTATGTACGAGCGTATGGGGGTATGTGTTTATGTAGGCACGTGTGGGTACGTGTCGGTGTTAATGTGGGTGCGAGCGTGAGTGCATGAGATGTGAGAGTGTGTTTTTGTGAGTTGAGAGTATAGGAGGTGGACGTGGTGATCGTGGCTCTTTCACATAAGGGGGTCGCCAGAGTCTACCCATTTCACTTGTGTTTTTTTTCCTATCCGTTTATTTGGTCTCGAAATACGCATACAACACTGTTATTTGTAATGGAGCAGAAGGATTCATTTCTCGACCCCATAGGCTGAAGCTAGCTTGGGGCTAAATAAATCTCATCCAGGTACGCGACCTGCTATGCCGCTTCGTTGCTATGCCACGAAGAAGCTCTTCACTACAACTGGTGGAATCGATTACCAAAAAATGTTTTCCCGCTAACTTTTGTTAATCGCGTTGTTTGAGATTTTGAGTGGTGGTCCCACCATTGTCAGTAATATACTTTAATTTCTAAAAGCAGTTCCCCTATATCCAAGGCTCAAGGAGGAAACCCACAACTCAGGCTAAAAGTTTAAGTCCGGAGCAATTGATAGCTACCTTATAGTGGTTCTTCAATTCTTTAGATACAGCAGCTATTTTCAGTATAATTTTGTTTTTAGTGGATTAGTACTTGTGTTGCTCTGACGTTCAAATTTCTATTTTTTTTCAATGAACTCTTTTTTGACCTAGTATTCACACAAACTTAAGCAAGCCACTCTAGTTGAAGCCCTATCAAGGGCATAGCCACATCTCTTTCAGAATAGGGCTTAGAAAAAATCTGCAAACCTTTATACCACCCAGGATTATAAAGAAGAGAGGTGAAAAGAGGAGAGTGGACTCAGAAAATTTAAATATATGATAATCTCTCTTTTCACCCTTCAGTCCACCTCATTTTTCTAAAAGGCGATTTGCTCACTATAAATGAAGCATTGGTTGAAAAATATGGTATCAACTAGAGTTATCAACCTCTATGTGAACAGCCAAATTGCTTTAAATTCACTATGTGCAGTGGCAACGATGTTAAAAGTAACATTAAGATCTGATCATCACTAAATGAGATAACGAAGCAGTTTGCTATTTATATTATAAGGGTAGCAGGTCACAATTGCGTTAGGAGCAACGATATATACATTGTAAAAAAATATTTACTTAACAAAAATAGATTTACATGAAGTAAGAAAAACGTGTTTACAAACTTTTCGCATTTTGCTTGAATATTTGAACTAAACAAAAACTCTTTCTAATTCAAAACTTTATTATGTATCTATAAGCAGAACACGAGCTGTTAAGCTCACGCTAAGAATAATTTCTATTCTTTATACAAAAAAGCTTTCACCAAACATTCATTCCACAATTATCTCTTAAAAGGTTTTTGTATCAATGCGACAGTAAATTTGTTTCTAAGAACCAAAAAACTTTGTTTTTATGAAAAACAAAACTTTTTAATGCAAAAAAATTTTTGTTTCGTTTCAAACATGAAAACCAAAAGTACCTAAATGTATTTTTTTATGATGAGTTTTATACTCGAAAATCTTATGTACTTATATTAATTTATTATTTTTAAGGTTTAGAAAACAATTAAATATGCTTATGAAATTTAATGTAATTTGTCCTTAGAATGATTTCAAAGTTACTTGTTCTAAAAAGTTTAAGGTTAATATTTCGAATTTGGTTCATATTTTTCCATTTCTCATCTTTCAATTCTGTTAGTCAATGGATGAATAGGGATATTTTCCGACACACAAAATATGCATGGTGCACGAGTGTATGCACATTTCGTGCAGTTTTTCTTACTAAATTTTTTAAATTTTTTAATGGATATCTTAAATTTATTTGAAGCTTAAAAGTATTTGAGGGTTAACGTCATACGAAATTTCATAGTCATACTTTTATGACTAGGATCTTTTGAACCGTTATTCATTTTTCTTGATACAATTCAAATAAAAAAACAGAAATCAAAAAACTTAAATATTTGACTTATTATAAAAATAATATAAGTTTTCCATAATATTCTTACTTTTATTAACTAAATAAATTTAAATATCAGTAAACCCAGATGAAACAAGGCAAACCAAAAATATTAATAAAGTATTATAATTTTTTTTAAATAATTATAATTAATTATTTAAAGTTTCCACTTGTTTTTTGTATTTGTTTTCATTGCCTTCACAAACAAATTGCTTTCAAACAAAATTTAAGATGAAAATAATATAAATTAGTATCAATTCTTAGTCTCAATTCAATAAACGCAATTCCAAATATCCTTCTGGATTCGGTCACTAATTAGTAAGCACAAAGACCAGGTTCCATAACAACAGGAAACAATACAGAAAGCAATATACCTAGCTAGGATATTCTTTCAACAGCTTCAGAAACTCCAACGGTCGATTCCGAAATCTCCAGTTCACAGCTATCAAAATAATACACAAATAATTTCTACCTAATAACATTATCAACATTATTCACAATTAAAGTTAAAAATAACTTCTTATATTTACACGGTTTTATTTGCACGATACAGCGTTTTCTTTACATTAATTCTGCCTAAAATCTCTGCTTATATACAAAATTCCGTACAATCTAGAAAAATTGATCTTATCCTTCCTTTATCGGCAATGTTCCATAAAATGAAATTAAAAATACTTTTAATATGTCCTTCAATTGTGTAAAAAAAGATTGAAACAAATCCAAAAATTTTTGACCCAAATAGAACAACAACAATTCTATTCATTTCATTCGTTTGTTGTTATGTTTTGATTTGTCGATCATCAATCAATGATCATCGTTATGAAGATGCTATGTTGTGTTTCATTTGTGTTGAATTGAATTGTGTTCTACGTTGTATTTCGATATGATTTTGTTAACGAGCAGCTTGGTACGGGCGTCTGTCATGGATCAAGCGGCTCGCTATATAAACGTGTTAGAAGGTTGTTTCTGGTAACCTTAAAATGCAGAACAGACCCATTCACGACAGTTTGGGTTAAGCCTAAGGTTAACACCCTAACCCCGGAAAAAAAATTATTTATTAAATTTGGAAATCTGAAAAGAATAACAGACCCAGAAAAAAAAACAGAATTTTACCGAATTGGACCCTGGGACATGCGCAGCCTGAGCGCTACTGATGCTCTTATAAATCTATAAACAGAGGCTGAGAGTTATAGGATGGATATTATTGCTCTGCAAGAAATTAGACAGACGATAATCGGAAAACAAGATTTGGATAGTCACTCTCTATACTGTAGTGGTAATCTCGAAGAGAATTTGAAACTATTTTCTTGTTGGAGCACGCGTGCAAGAAGCCGTGATGAAATTCTTTCCGGTGAATGAAAGGATCTGCTACCTACGGGTACGCGGTATATACAACAATATTTCTCTTATTGCCGTGCATGCACCTACTGAAGCAAAGACCTTCGACGAGAAGGACACTTTCTACATAGCACTGGAAGAAGTTATGAAACAAATACCTACACGCGATTTCATAATGGTTCATGGTGACTTTAATAGGCACGTTGGAAGAGATATCTCTCATGGAAATGTGGTGGACCCAAACAGTCTGCATTTGAATTCGAATGATAATGGTGAGAGAATGACTAAGTTTGCATTGCTTATTTAATAATTTGAAAAATTGCCAGTACTTTTTGTCCGCACCGATCGATTCATAAGCAGACTTGACAGATACTCGAAATCAAATTGATTACGTGCTTGTAATAGCATGTTTCTTTACGAGTATTATGGATGTGCGATCCTTTAGAGGTGCATACATTGGAAGTGATCTATTTCTTGTATGTGCTAAACTAAGGTTCCTTTTTCCACATCCAAGCATTCCAAAATTCAACCAACGAAAACGTTTAAATATCTCATCACTAAAGAATGCTGAAACAGAAGAGAGATATCAAAACAACATTGCTGAAACATTGGAGAAATCAGAAACCATTAATGAAGACTTCGATAAGTCATGGTATTTGCTCAAAGATGCTGTTTTAAACGCTGCTGATGGAATACTTGGACGACTACAAAACCACTCCCAAAAGTCATAGATGGATCAAGCATGTCTTGACGCTATTTTATACAAAAGAGATTCCTATCTGAAATGTCTACAAAGACGCAAAACCAAGTCCACGAAGGATAACTATAAACTGGCAAGACAAACCATTACAAAGCTATGTAGACGAACGAAGTGAGAATGGTGGAAGAGAAGGTGGGAGGAGACTGAAAGCTTCAATAAGGAACATCAATCGTGTAAATTCTTTCAACATATTTAAACTTTAAAGAAGGGCCCTCAAACCAGATCGACTGCTATTCAAAACGAAGATGGGGAGCTACAAGTAGACCTTTAAAAATATTTTAGATACTTTGGCCGCTTTTTTTGAGAAATTTTCCAACTGAAGTGACCAGCAACAAGTTGAACGAAGGCAGAGCTTGTTCGTGCGTCAAAGGTACAGGAAGACGAACCAACCAAAGAGGAATTCGAAGCAGTGCTGTCAAAATTAAAATGCAATAAAGCACCTGGTATCGACGATATAACATCCAAAATGATTGTAAATGGTAGTGAAACTCTATCCTTAAGATTGTTTGAACTTATTCAAATGATCTGTGGTATAAAAACCATGCCACAGGACTGGAACTCAGCTTTGCTGTTCAATCCATAAAAAAAGCAATCGCTTACAAAGTGCAAACTACAGGGGAATCGCTCTACTCTGCACAGTATATACGATCTTTTCATACATTTTGCTAGCCAATATCAATCTTTTCGCTCAAGCCATTTGAAGAATATCAGTGTGGTTTCCGGCAAGGCTGAGGTACTAATGCACTTTTCTCGATTCATTCATTAATTCATTCATAATAAAATTCATTCATTCATTATTAAAATTCATTATTAAAATTCAATTTTCGGTAAGGTTAGCCCAGAATTCTATCCTCGTAATAGAATCCGTGTGATAACTGCACAAAATGATGAAGGTTCAATACTATGTAATTTGATTTTTCCTTTATCCAATTTCTGCAGTTAAATCTTGATTAAATCTCAAAACTTTGGAGTAATTTAACTTATTTTGTGCAGGGACCACAGTTTTCGGCCAGCAACTAGTTTTCAGTCCAAAATCGTCTGTATCGCTACACTGAAAATTTCTCAAAAATGACAATTTACTCCAAAGTTCGGAGAATTTATCCAGATTTCACAACAAAAATTTCGTATTAAAAAATCACATCACATATGATTGAACTTTCGCATAGTTTTTGCGGGTACCACAATTTCCGTCCAGCAACTAGTTTTTACTCTAAGAGTCATTATCGTTACAATGAAAAATTTCTAAAAATGACATTTACTCCAAATTTCAGAGAAGTTACCCAGATTTCACAGCAAAAATATGGTAATGAAAAAATCATATTACAGATAAAGAAACGTTCATCTATTTTGTTCAGGTAGCACAGTTTCCAGGCAGCTACTAGTTTTGAGTCTAAAATCAACCTTAGCGCTACATTGTAAAATTTCCCAAAAATGACAATTTACTCCGAAGTGTAATGAAGCGCTGCTTCGTTGTAAAATCAACGAAGTGGTATAGCAGGCCACGTACCTAGCGAGATTGTTTTAATAGCCCCAAGCTAGCTGTAGCCCGTGGGGACGAGAAAGACATCCTGCTGCTCCAACACAAATTCATAATTGTACGCGTGATACATAATTCAAACGGATGGAGAAAAGAAGACAAGTGCGATGAGTAGACTCTGGCGACCCCCGATACGTGAAGAGAACCGCGATCACCACGTCCAGAACCATAATATACTGCACACATTCACTTGCTCTCACACCTCATATACTCACCTCATTTGTAATGACGAAATTATCAATAAATTTTGCCAACATAAGAGTATTAAATGTCAATCTTCATTCGGTTCATCAATATCTGGAAAGCTTCAACCCAGACATTCTTTTCTTAACTGAAACGATAATCAGTGACCGAACTGTATCTCTAGATCGTAGTAAATACCTTTGTCCTCATTATGATCTGGAATCCTCTTTTTATTTCAAGCATGGTGTTTGTGTATATATCAGAAACACCATTCCATACGTTAGAATTAAAAATTTTGAATTAAATTCAAAATACCACAATATAGTATCACTTAAAATTTGTTGTTCTAATCAAACGTTGTTTGTCTTTGGTCTTTATCGTTCACCTAACTCACCTGAGAATATCAACTTGTTTCATGATCTATCTGAAAAAATAGATAGATTGACTGAGTATCCTAACGCAAAGTTTATAGTTCTTGGTGACTTTAACGTTCACAATAAAGAATGGCTCATACACAGCTCTACTACTAACGATATAGGTAGACAGGCTGAACTTTTTGCTATTTATCATAATTATACACAAATTATAGACCAGCCTACGAGAGTACCTGACATTCCTGGACAAGTACCTGACATTCCTGGACTTGATTTGTTCTTGACAAATGATCCTTTCTTGGTACAATTTAAAGTATCAGATCCTTTGGGTGGTTCAGATCATAATTTGATCTCCACTCAATTAAATATCCAAACTCCTAAAGTTTTTAAAGCAAACCGCCGTCTGGTTTGGGACTATAAAGCGGCGGATTGGCAGGGTTTACGGACTTTTTTCAAATGTTTCCCATGGAAACATAATTGTCTTACTGATCAAGACCCAAACATAGCGGCCTTAAATTTTTCTAAATCTGTTCTCGAGGGTATGCGCAGATATATTCCTAATAGATTGGCCATCCCAAAGACTGATCTTTGGTTTTCAAATAAATTCAAAAAAGCAATTAAAGTTAAGAAAAAGGCTTTTCGTAAGTTTAATCTAAACAAAATTGATGAAAACCTTAGACAGTACCGTAATGAGAGAAATATTTGTAGGCGACTAATAGATACAGAAAAGAATCTCTTTAATAGAAAAAAAGTGTCTAAATTTGCTGAACACCCAACTGGTTCGCGTAATTTCTTTAAAACTGTTAAGGCAGTCCAAGGTAATTTTTGTAAGTCTTCTCTACCTCCTCTTATTGATAGTGATATGCCTGTAATTGACCCAAAAGAAAAAGCTAATCTTCTTGGATATTATTTCTCTAAAAATTCTACACTAAAAGAACCCAATTTCATACCTAAACCAATTCCTAGAGCTTCTCATAAAATGATGCGTATAAGTTTTCGTAAAAACATTATTCGGAAAATGCTTTTACAAATTAACACTAACAAAGCTTCTGGACCAGATCGTGTTCCGCCGATTATTCTTAAAACATTTGCAAAAGAGCTATCACCGATCCTCACTAAAATTTTCTATTTGTCGTATAAGAAAGGCGTTTTTCCTGAAATCTGGAAAATGGCAGCTGTGCAACCAGTTTCAAAAAAGGGCAGTAAAACTGATCCAACTAATTACAGACCCATTTCAATTTTGTCCGTTGTTGCAAAAATTTTTGAGAAATACATTAATTTTAACATAATGACCTTCTCAGAGTCCTCAAAATTGCTTAATGAAAGACAATACGGGTTCCGTAAAGGAAGGGCGACAGGAGATTTACTCTCTTTTGTCACTCATGTATGGAATAAATCTCTTGAAAACCATGGTGAAACTTTCGGTGTTGCTCTTGATATATTTAAAGCATTTGACAAAGTATGGCACAACAATCTTATTTGCAAATTAAGTTGCTATGGTTTGGACGACCAACTTATTACTTGGGTACAGAGCTTTATTTCAGAACGAAAATTTCGGGTCAATGTTGATGGTTTCTCATCAGAAATTTTTTCAACTAATGCAGGCGTTTCTCAGGGTTCTGCCTTATCACCAACTCTTTTTCTTATTTATATTAACGATTTGTTGAATTCAACTGTTAATCCTATTCACAGTTTTGCTGATGATAGCACACTTCATGCATCACATGAAATGTCTAATATACATTCTCCATCAACGCTTAATAACTGTAGGTCAAATTTGATAAAATCCTTAAACGATGATCTAACGACAATCAACGATTGGGGTTTTATTAACAGTGTTGAATTTAAAACGAGTAAAACACAGGTTTGCCATTTTTCTAGACTGTCCGCACCTAATCCGTTTCCTTTAAAGTTTGACTCCAAAGATCTTGTGGAGAAAGAATCTGTAAGACTTCTAGGAGTAGAAGTTGAAAACAATATGAAATGGAATTCTCATATTTTTAACCTAGCTAAGAACGCTGTTCAAAAATTGGGATTTTTGGGACGATGTCGTAAATTTTTCAATAGCGAACAGCTTCTTTTAATATATAAATCATTTATACGTCCATGTATGGAGTACTGCTCTCACATCTGGGGTGGCGCATATATTAGTAGTTTAAAGTGTCTTGACTCTGTTCAGCGTAGAGCTGTTAAACTGATTGGCAACTCAACTCTTACTAATGAGCTTGATTCCTTGCAACACAGACGAAATGTTGCTGATCTGACAATTTTTTATAAGTACGTTATGGATGAACAAACTTCCGAAGAGATCAAATCTATTTTACCTGTACTAGCAAACCTATCACGTAACACCAGAGCAAATGTTGTGGCCCATCCTTTTTCAGTTCATATAAAAAAGTGCAGAACTGTTGCCTTTCAACATGATTTTTTCAACAGAGTCTCTCATTTATGGAATGCCTTACCCTCATGGGTTTTCCCTGATAGCTTTAATACTCAAAATTTCAAAGTTAACGTCCATAAGTTTCTTAAAGAAACTGAATAAATATTCAAACTTAATCCCAATCCCTAGTTGGGCATGGTATCTTCGGATATTCAGAGACGTTAATTTATAATTTATTATAATTAACACTAAACATGCCTAATTTTGAATAAAAAAAAAAAAAAAAAACTCACACATATAAACACACACACGCGCACACTCACCCACACTCACACACACACACACACCTACTCACATTCAGGAAAAGAACATCAGATGACGAGAGATCTAAGGCTCGACGACTTGATTATCATGATTACAATGAATGGTTAACAACAGTTAGTACATAAGAGTGGATCGTGTTTTAACTTTTGATAGCCGATTATAATGCTTTCCGTGCAATAGTTCGAGCATCAGAATTTCCTACAAGCGGCTCAACTGCTTCTACCAGTGTAGACCGTTCCTTACAACTCCGACCATGAATCAGGCAATGATGTCAATATACCTCCCTGTTTGGAAATTGTTTTTTTTTTATTAATTTTGTTCCAAAAAAAAGAATACTCAAAAACAAATTCTTTCAAAAAAAAATAATATTGTAATCACTTGCACTAGGCAATGCAGTATCAGAATTATCGAATTAGCAACGCATTATCCGTTCTTAATTTTAATCATGTATAAGTTTTTAACAATATGCTTTGCAATAATTAAGTAAACTTCCTTCCATTCTCAAATTCGGTAACGAACCCCTGAATATTAATAAGCCATCCATTTTTAATTTAATTATGTATAAGTTTTTATCAATAAGTTATGCAATAATTAAGTAAAATTCCGGTTCAAATAGTTCTAATCGGAATATGGCAAAAATACGGGCTTGCAACACATCCACTCTCTCATACACACCCACATCCACACATTCCTACATGCACAATCAGATACCTACACACACATCCATAATCATTCATACCCACACATATAGTGAAGTTAAAATATGACTCACCCTATAGCTAGTCCAGATCCGCCTCAAAAAGCCCCTTTATTCATGCATTCTCCTCGAGTAAATGGTTTGTGGAATTCCGGTGGCAATACTTGTATAAAGCCAGGAACTATCTTCTCCTTCAGCCTTCCAGATGACACAAATGGTGGGAAATTGTCTCCGCAGAACCTTCTTTTTGATTATGTTTTTATGATCACGGAATCGGTTGTTCTTCCGGAAATATCTTTACGTGTTCACTATCCCCCAAATATAACAACCTTTGCCACATAATTCCAAATGTCGTTTATTTTACTGCTTGATTGTTATAGTTTTTCTCTCTTTGAGACACTCGTTAACAGATACTGATTAATTTTTCTACAAACACTAGTTTTTTAATTTTAATTTTTCTACAAACACTAGTTTAACACCAAAAATTTCGAAAGCAAGTATGCTTGCTTGAGGAATTTTCCAAAATATTATGAGACGAACGAGGGGAATTCGTTTAGAAAATGTTTTGTCATTTTTTATATATTTTTTATGAATTACAAGCTGGCCTACTGCGATATCAGTTAATTATTTCAAAAATTATTCGATAATTTTTAGTATCTCAGTAGGCCAGACGTATAACTATTTATTATTAGTATAATTCAAATGTTATTGGTGTAATTGAATGATGTCATTACCTTTTAGAGTATTTCATTGGGTTAAATTAAAATAAAACTAAGGCAAAAATTTTCTTTAAAATTATCCAAGGTTATTCAAGTATATCCTCCATTTAAAATTGTTAACAAAATAAATGTGTTTACTATTCAATAAAATTTATAAAACGTTTTGCTAACTTCTAAGAAATACTATAAAATAATAATTAATATTATAATAAATATATTATAAATCCTATAAAAATCTGAAAAATTATTTCAATTTCAATATCTGGAAAAAAAGTTCTGAAACATCTCGTTTTATTAATTAAACCTTCATTATTTAATAGTTAACTTCATAAGTTAATTTCACACAAAACCGTCGCGATAGTAATTTTTCTGGGCTGAGAATATAATTTTTGGGCTGACAGTTGAAAGTGTCAGGATATCAATTTTTAGTGTTGCCATCGCATTTTTATGGGATCAAAAACGGGCTAACTTTACATACATCCGACTAACAACAATATCTTGTCAATAAACTCAGTACAGTTGATCGCTTACGCTGAGGATATTGTCATCCTCGGCCAAAGTGTGGCTGTTATGAGTGAGACTTTCGAGTCGCTTGAGAGTTGTGCTAGAAAGATTTTTCTTCAAATTAACTGCGATAAAACCAAACATATGAATGTTTCAAGAGAGGCTGAGAAAAAAAATTTGATGTGCGGAAACCTTTAAATATTGAACGTAAGATCCTACGCTACATCTTTGGCCCACTTAAGACAGACGATAGAAAGATGTTCTTGAGGGTTCAGATATATAATAGATTGTATCCGTTCCAATAGGATTGCTTGGTTTGGGCATGTTCTACGAGCCGATTCACAGTCTGAAATGATTAAAAAAAACTAGTACCCTAGTGAGTGGGCAACCGCGAGGTAGACCACGAGTGCAATGGGAGACGGACGTAATAAACCACCTTAAAAATTGGCTGCCGTTTTAATTATGTCGCAAATGACCTTGGTGAATATTCGAAGCTGGTTAGCTTGGCAACGCTCCTACATGAAGCATGTACGACACAAAAAAAAATAGCATGTGGCTAACATGTGTGTGCATTTTTTTTCTAAGGTGTATTACAACATGTGGACGGAACAGTGCACATCATTTGCATGACATGTGTCATGTGTCTCCAAGATTCTGAAAAATGCACAATCAATGCATATTTTCAAAATGGTTTTACTTTAATTCTATAACCTTGCAGTAATATCATTTAAAAAATAATGCGCACGTTTCACCTTTCGATTCTGATCACGCCTGATAATTTTCCACATCCAGATAAATTTTGTTTTGCTTTCCGTTCTGATGTTCTTTTTGTGATTTCATTTAAAAAAAAAAATTTCGGAGAGAGGTTGTTAACCTCAAACCCTGACCCGTTCAGAATTTCAGCCTCAGTTCTTACATTAAAATAAATTTCAGTTAATGGAGGTCACCAACTAGGAGGTGCATTTAGCACAAGGTGCAATCAGTTGCAAGTGAATATTAAACGAACGTAGAAACAATACTTCATGCTAAACATTTATTACCGTGATCCGTATTCATTTCATAATTCACCTAACTTACACTTTGTCTCAAAAAACTTTTAACCAAAAAATTTCCAGTTTTGTTGTAAAATTGTTTTAATGTTCGTTCCTATGTTAGATTCTTTTGATAGTTTTAGGTTTCGTGTTTAAATCTGTTTCAGTTGTATTAGTCTTATTCCAAAACAATTTACGAGCTTTTGAGAAACTTTTATCTTACATAATTAAATTTTGTTATTATTCAACTCACAATGGAGTAATAAAAGTTTATAAATATCGTAAATGGTTAATTGTTATGGTTGGTTAAAAGTTTTTTGGAAGTTAAAAAAAATTTGTTTTCGGTTGTTTGTTGTAAAACAAAAACTTATTGAAAATTCCTTTTTTTTGTTTTTAAAAGCGGATTCATATAATCCTTTTTCTTAACCCTGTTTGCAGATTTTGAAGGTCATGATTTAATAGGATTCTTTATTCATATGACTTTTGAGAGTTAAAAATGTCAAGATTCATTGTATTTAATAATTTAACGTAAAAATTCTTATGAGAAAACCTTTATCTTGAAACAGACTAACTATAAATTTTCTCACAAACGGTAAAGAATTTGCCCTTTTTTAGGCTGTTATCTTTGATAAAGAATTTCTTTAATTACAAAGAAAAAAAAGGAGGTTATTAAAAGGCAAGCAGAAAAAAAATTAATATTTTAAATTAAAGAAAAACAAAATGAAATATTTTCTTGATGAAGGATACAAAGGTTCCTAAAAGATTTGAAATTAATTAACTCAAAAACAAACAAGATATAAGAAACAAAAAATTCCAAGTGTAAACAAAGGAATTATTTTGAGTTTTGAACGTTTGAAGGAAAATTCTCGTGTTGGTCCCATTTGTAATGAAATAGTTGAAAATGTGTATGATGTTATTTGAACTGGTGGCTCCCTTGTGAAATTCTTTGTTGAAATTTTAATTAAGTAATTCACGGTATGAGTTCGTGAGGTTTTTCATAATGGTTGGTTTTTATTATTCTTATTAAAACTTTGTGTTTATGATATTCTTTAGATAAGGATTGTTTTATTGGAGTCATGAGAATTAACTAGAATAATGTTATTTATACCTGTTGCGTTTTATCCTTTCCTATTCTTTCTTATTTTATAGCTAGAAATTGCAATGGTGACGAGTTGGCTAGTATTGGTAAGTAAAACAATTTTGAGTAGTCGACATGCTGTCATTATTTTCGTTTGAGAAAAAAACTTTCCACTTATTTCAAATAGCAGTTTTGTATTGATCCATCACCGTTCGACCATTGCGGTCAGTAGTACATCAGATATTTGAAATTTTTCTTTGGCTTAGATATTTATTTGGGTTTTCGATCTCAATCCCAAAACGGAAAATTAGAGCTATAACTGGTATCCGAGTATCATCAGATGTTAGTAAAATTTAAAGTCAATGATTTGTAATATCTTGAACAATTTGTCGAATATGAAACATGACTTGGGTTTATCGGCGCTTCGCAACTCAACTGCTGAAAAACGAATTTTTTGCATATATGACGTACCCGAGTATTTTGTTTCAAATGACAGAACTTTTTTTTAAATCCACAATATATAGAGAATATTATAGTCAACAGATCCTTGCCGGTTTCATCTGATGATTACCACATATTTTATAGTTCGTGAGAGGTGAGACGCTTGTCCTTGACGAGTCCGATATTTTTTTTATCTGCTTTTTTTCGATTTGGGCACTTTTTCGTTCGGCAAACACCGAAACATTACGATAACTCGAGGATTTAGCTGGGGTGTGTATTTGTGTTAGAACACGAGGGTGCTCGAAAAAAACTTGGCTCCTATTGTCGAGTCCGACAATTGACATTTTGGCATAATTGGGTTGTTGGACTCAACAATAGCAGAAAAATGATTGCCGGACAATGTTACCCTCGTTTTATAAAACAAATTTCCAGCAATTAGCAAAAAAAAAGGTTTGGTATTAAATTTACAAGATCCTCGGGCAATCGTAATGTTTCGGTGTTTGCCGGTGGCGTTTTCTACCACAGAAATCTTAAAGTCTGGCTAAGACACATCTCTAGGGTGTTAAACGTCCCCACATTTTGTGTCAGCAAAAAAAGTAAACTAGTTCTTTCTCTTGCTCACATTTCTTGTTTTATGATAAAATTAGAGTTTCGAAGCAATCAGTTTTATTTATCATTAAATATGGCAGATCAACCTCAGAAAATGATTCAACAGCTGTACAAGTACAGAAAGGTGTAATTGACGCAACCGCACGTAATTTTTATGTGAAAATTAAATAAAGTTTTGAGCAAAATTATTGAAATAAGGACAGAATAAATTTCATTTATGCAAATAATAGTCAAATTTATTCAACTTCTGTTATATTTAGTAAGTGTCATGTCAGAAAAAATCTTTGCTTGTTGTTGTCCCAATCACCGTGCCATTATTTGCAAGTATTTTTTGTTTGTTTGAATAAGAAATTGTTAATCAATTTTAAACTCGGGCTTAGAATCGAGGTATCGCATTTTGATTTGTTTTTCTGTAAATGTCATTTTGTATTTCAACCGAAAATACCGAACAAATAATATTTCTAAACATATTCTTGTTGAATAAATCAAACTCAATGAACGCAGTTCTAGTTTGAAAAACATTAATCAAAAACTACTCATGTTCAGTTCGTACGTACTACCTAGCTAAAAAAGAAATTGAAAATGTTCAGAAATATTTACCAACATCAAGATTAAAAATTTTTGTTTCTAATTTTTCAGTTAAGATCTTACATCAGAAAATAAATATGACAGCTTTTGTGTATGTTGAATTTAAAGTTTCTTTTCTTCAATTGTAAGAAGAATTGCTGTTTCCAAATAGTAAAAGCATATATTTTATTTTATTACTGGTGCTGTAGAAATGCAGCAGATAGCCTTTCAAAGTAGCACGCTTTCAGTATCCCCTCAAACCATAAATTACAAAGAAACCTACATTAACTTTTTTGTATAAACAAAATTTATCGACAATTTCTGACCAGTTGTGAAAAAGCACTACAATAATCGTGTTAGTGCAACTTTACAAAACAAAGTTTAGTTTAAACTTTATTTTGGATTATTTATTACAAACAAAAACTGAAAGAAAAAATTTTCCAAGTCCAAGAAAATAAATAAAATTCCTAAGCACAACTCAACAGAAAGAAAATTAAATGAAAAATAGTGATAAAACCCAACAAAATTTATCTCTGAAAAAGAAACGAATTTGTAAATTTAATCAATATAAAAGTTTGGATGTGAATTTGAAATGTCGCATATATGTATTTCATTTTATTTTAAATAAATAACTGTCACGTCTTCTACGAAATACTAGAATTAAATGAGTTTGCATATAGAACAACCGTACTAAGAATTAAAGAATTAACATGAACATCAATGCAAGTCAAACAATAGACTGTTTTGTCTGGCTTAAACTCAATAAAACAAGTATGCTTAACAAGTTAACACCAACAACTCAAATATAATTTCTTCAACAAACATAACCAATATATTATTGCTTCGGTCTGAGAAACCAAAATATTACATTCTCGTAAAAATTTTCAAAATCTTCTCTCCTTTTTTTGGCATTTCTTGACGTTTCTCAATAACTCTAAGTCCTATAATTTAATTTAAATAAAGAATAATTTACAAAAGCTTGGTTTGGCTTGGTTTTAGACACAAAAGAACAAAAAATTGTGCATAGGTTTGAATTATTTTAGGCAAATGGACAAAGTGTAATGAGGTCTCCTAGTAGCACTTAACCTTGATGTTGTTATACGACACATGACTAAGATGTCACTGTAGGATGTGCTATGTGGTCAAATCTGAGACCCTTAACATAGTTTCGATTGGAGTAATGTTTTGGGGTAGAGGAAGTTTTTGTTCCAAACGGAACTCTTGGACTCTTTCTCTTAAAGTAAATAGATAAAAGCTTTGTTAACTTGTGCAACCAGAAACCACACAATTGTTTTGATAACAAACCCTTACAAGCTTTAAATTAAAGCGCGTTGAATTCTCATCCAATAGCGCCGTCTGATCGTCAGATATTTTGTATATATATGTGTTGTCGTGTTTTTTTTCGGCAAAAAAAATAGCACAGTAGTTGATGGCGTAAGTTTTGTCTTTAAATACAATTCCACAGATACCCTGTGCTAACGTTCATTTAGTCTGAAACCAAAGACTCTTATACTAGTTCTTTTGTAAGTTGGAAAGTTTTCCATGTACCAAACAATTTCATTGAATGGTAGTGATCGTACATAACTCTTTACAATTCCCTTGATTTTTATTTTGACAGTAAAGTCTCTGTCTAGATCAGTAGTATTTGGCATTTACTGCAAAATGTGGTAGGTTTCTACTTCAATCTGTAGTTTAGAGAAGTTTAGTAAGAAGGCTGGTTAGGCTACCAGGTTAAGGTATTTCCTGATCTAATGCACTATAGGGAGCAGGAAATTCTACTTAAGAAGTTAATCTGCTTGATTGTTTGTATCCGTTATTTTAAAATAGCCGTTAAAAGAGGAGGATTGAAATTGAAGCTCATCATGTTAGTGAAGGTTAAGAAACTAGTCTTGCAGATTGACTGCAGAAATCCTTTCATGTAACAAAATTCATTAAGAAGTCCAAGACTTTGTGGTCCCCCCAGACTGGATTGCTTCAAACCATATAATGCTTTTTGTAGTTTGAATATATGTCCACATTCATTACAAAAACTTTCCGGCTGCTCGATGTACACATCTTCCTTTAGTTCACCCTGTAAAAAAATTGTGAATGCATCCATTTGTTGTATGTCGAGATTGTATTTAGTGGCAAGCGCCATCAAGAAGCGAATAGATGTGTACCTTACAACTGGTGAGTACGTCTCATCGTAGTCCATCCCATTTTATTGACTGTAAACTTTGGCAACAAGGCGGGTCATATAACGAACCTGGTTGTTTGCTTCACTTTATTTTGAATATCCATTTGGTCTTGATGGTTGACTTCCAATCAGGTAAACATACAGAATTTGTCTCACTGTTTATTGCTTCGAGCCAATTGGATTTTTCAGGTGGCTTCTTTTACAGTTACATAATCATCTTGGTATTTTCATCGAAGGAAGAAAACGATAATGAGTTGTTGTCAGATGCGTCTTCAATGTGAACTTCATTGTTAGAAGTTTGATGATAAATCGCAGGTTCTTCATCCACATCAGCATTAGGATGATATGCTATTCACCCCCACTTCAACAATGATGTCTGAACTACACAGTTTGTTAGACACAGAAGTTGATGTCGTTGGTACAGCTTTGCTAAGGTTCATGAACTGTTGATTCTTCGGATTGTAAAGGCCGTATTCCTTTGAAGTTTTGGAATGTTCCACCAGGAAACAAGGTTCTGCTTGTGGATCCCACCTATTTCGTTTTTTATTCGGAGTATGCAACATGACTACACAACCAAAAATCTTTAAATGAGCCAAGCTTGGTTTTACACCAGACCACATTTTTTCTGGAGTTTTCAGCAAACTTTTGTGAGGAGAACGTAATATTTGTAATATTCGTAATATTTGTAGTATATCGGGCTGTGTTGACCGACTCAGCCCCAAATTGTTTTCCAATTCCTGAGTCGCTAAGCATGCGCACGACTTCTCAATTAATGTTCGGTTAACGCGCTCTGCTAATCCATTTTGCTCTAGGGTTAATAGCTCAGTCTTCTGATGTAAAATTTTCCAACCATTGAGCTCAGTTGACAACTCGTGGTTTAAAAATTCTGTCCCATTGTTAGAGCGAAGAATTGTCAATCGATGCCTCCTTTGATTCTCAGCAAATTCCTTGAGCTCCTTAAAACAATTCGAAACTTCACCTTAATATTTCAAAAAATAAATGAAAATGGAAAAATAAATGTTTCCAGGAACGTCATCAATAAATGTTAAGAAGTAGATGCTCCCAGCAATTGAACGAACTTCCATAGGTGGACTGCATCTGAATGGACGAGCTCCAAAACTCTCGTAAAAATTGTGTTACTCGAAAAAAAACTTTGACCTTGTGTACACGCTATACATTGATTGAAGAACGGTGCTCTTAGAGAAGCTTATGCCGGTTGCATATCAATCCCGTAGTAACTTCATACTACCTTTTTAAAGTGACACAAGCGCCTATGCCGAATTCTAGAATCGTCGACTTTGGAAGCAGCAAAACACACCAATTCTTGTTATTTCATATTAAGAATATACATGCCTCTAGATTTGCTTACGGTAGCGAGTACATCTTCATTATCATCATAGATTTTACAGCTTTTTCCTTGAAATACAATCGTATTGCCATTCTTTGTTATTTGACTAACAGAAAGCAGATTAGTTGAAAGTTTAGGAACATAGATGACATCCTTGCCAGTTATTTATTCTTCAATAATCAAACTCAACTTTATGTCTTCTTTTCACAACAGCTTTCAACCTTCAAACAGCTAGTCAGCCTGTTCGCAGTTGATACAACTTGAGTAGCTTAATCTAATCCGGATTTACATTCAACTAGTTGGACAGAACACATCTACTGTAATAGTCCTTTTCTAAGCTTCAATCCTGAATCTTTGAAGAGACTCTTTAATTTGTTCCGAATTTCTTCAGCCCTTTCTGCAGTCTCAACATGGAAGTATAACTGCTTATCGATAGAGCGAATCAATTTGCAACGAGCTTGTTTTTCTTATTGGCCTCAGTACAATTCCCCAAAAGGCATTCCAAAAGGTTTTCCATTGCTAATCGGGTTTTCATTCCGAAACTCCAGGAATACCAGTTCACCAAACCGATCACCTTTTCCATTTAATATAACAACCATTGCTGACCACAATTTTCTGATTAACAGCGTTTTCAGCCACAGCCATTATTCAACAAAATAATTGAATAATAATGTGCAAAATATCGTTACTTGTTGACAATTCTCGATGATTATTCCAATACTAATTAGCTATAGGCCCATAACCTATAGACAGAGCAATATTAAAGAACACGTATTTTCAATTTGGAATGGTAGATGTATTTTAATGAAAAATTAATTAAATAAAACTAATGAACATATAATAGGAAAAACATAAATGATATGTTTAAAATAAAACAGGTTCACAATTTCTTTAGTGGCCATTGCAGTAGTTATCTGAAAATTGACATCAATGTAGCAGTTAATGCAACCAATTTTTTACTGAGCTCTAAATCACGCGCACGAACTGAGAAGGTTTTGCTTAAGGCATATATGCCAAATTTGGTAGTCCAGCATAGTTTGAATTGGTTTGGTATGGTTTATTTTCTGGCTCAGAAATGTATGCTTGTTGTAAACAGAAGTTCTAGATATAAAAAATAGCAGTCGGACGTTTTTGCAGGATGATGGGAAATATTAGACCGCCTCCTAAGAATTTCAACGATCCGAATGATTCGATTTTCCCAATTGGTATGTTGGGGGGAGAAGTTGAGTTGTCTAGAGTTACACTGCAGTTATTGGTAAGGATACTTTCCAGTGTGCAGATTAAACAAAAAAGATTTGTGTGGTGAGAAGCAAGTAATTTTTTAAGTTGACCCACAGCCGGTAAACTGTCTATCGTTCCATTGAGCTCTCTCCAACTATACCTTTTTGAAGTTCTTTGTTATAGTTAGTTAGAACAAATTGATACTCTTTCCAGATATTTTCTTTGTTCTGTTGAAGAGTCTACGAATTTTATTCCTGATTTTCTCCAAAATTCCGTTCCACCAAGGCACGTCTCCGGTTTATTTAAACTTGGTAATTGAATGTTTCAGCGACAACACCCTGCAGGTTAGTTGCACATAGTGAAGCTCCGTTTAAAAAATGATCGTGCCATACATTTCTACATTATCCTAAACATGTGCTTAGAAGAGATCACACTCGGTCTCTCTGGAGTTCTTACAGTGCAGGGTTCTCTCTTGTTAGTCCTTTATGCTGAGGTATAAGGATGAATGGTCCGACAAAGAAGCTGCATTTGAGACATACCAGCTGCCGACAAAATTTTTCGTGATATCCAGAACTTTGTTTTTGATTCCTTTGCGGAAGGTGGGCTTACTGTCTATGTTTATATGCTGTTAGTAAATAAGGATTAGATTAAAGACTCGTGTTGTTTGTTAACGTTTTTTTCCACACATTATGATGAACAAGGGCATTACACGCTATTTTGAGGTTGTGGTTTTCGCTGTAATGTCTAATAAGATTATTATCTTTATAACGCAGATACTAGAATTAACTTGCTGGCTTTGCTATGGTGAAGAGGGATTGAATCTGCACCGCTTTTAGATCTCTGCAAATAGATATTGTTAGTAAAACCTGCAACCACTTGTTGGAGGAGACCCCTGTTGTGAGTGTCTCCTTCCCTAGAAAATATATCAGTTGTGGCTTTCTTGGTCGATGGACCTTTTAATTTTTACTGAAAACTTACATAAGTAAGGTATATTTTTCAAACTGCTATGGTAGTCCAGTGAGGCCCTTTGTTAGAGTATTCATTTTTGCATAGCACAACTTTAGTTTCTATAAATTCAGCAGTTCATACGTGCTGGGTTGGATTCATGTTTATGCTGGGTTGGATTCATGTAGCTTACGCTACTTAGCTGGTTCGCACCAGTTTCCAGTTTAGCCTGTCCTTGTAACTTTTGAGTTTTCTTTTCAAGGCTGGATCAGGTACGAACATCAGCATCGAAAGATCCTTCTTAATAGTGGGTTTCAAGCTGGTCTATGCTCTTAACCAAATGTGTCGGATTTGGACACCAAATCTTCTAAGAATCTTCTCCATGGCGCAGCCGCTATGGTAAACTATATTACGAAACAGTTGTTCCTGAAGTAATTTCTATCAACTGCGCTGAATTGATACTTTACCAATTCTACACAGTCGACATAATTCTTATCGTTCGATATGTTCATACAAAATAAAAAGTTTAGTGGTTCTTTTTCTTTTATCTTTTCTTTATTGTCTTTTACTGAGTTTTTACATTTTTTTACTGTAAATCGGAAGAAATTGTGAAAACCAAATTAATGTTTTGGATCATTGATTAATTTAGTTAATTAAAATTAAAGTTTATTCCACAAAACTATTAATCATTGTGATACCGTTTCAAACTTTAAAGACGAAGGAAAATTGATTCGGATAGACAAAAACTAGTTTTTTTGTTTGGTACTGTTACTGGTGGAATTGTTTGGATGAATAACGGCAAAGGGCAAGCAATTTTATGTGTAATCATCAATTAAACTTTTAGAATTGCTTTTGTGTATTTCACACAAGAAATAATTGTTTGTATAAAACAACATCTAGTTTTGAGAAATTATTTTGGTGTATGGGCAGTGTGAATATTTTGAACTAGAAAAGAAGAATAAATATGGATATCGACACTTTAGTGTTTAATGTATTATCGGCATTTACTATGATTATCAACACTCAACAAAACGGAACAGATTACTTGGAAAGCGAATTTGAAATAAATTTTGTGTAACAGCTGTCAACTAAATGTTATTCAGCAGCTTCAACGATATAATATTGGTGATGAACGAACAAAAATCATCACACAACTAATGATGGTGATTTAATTAGACATCGAGTTTATATCTTAAAAAATCCCTGTACAATTTTAATTTTGTCAACAACTACCTATACGTATTCCAATTGTATTTTAGTCATATATTAATGTAGTTACTAACATAAACTTTTAATTTTTTTGCTGGGATAGAGAGTGGAATAGATCAAGTGAAATCACGACTGACTGAAACATTTCTTTTATTTAATGTAAAAATTATATATTTGATTTGGTGTGGGTGATGTTCTTATTTCCTCTGACTTTGGGGTTGTAAGAGTCACTGTTTTTTCCATTAGAATTCTGTAACGTCAAGAATTCTCATAAATAATATTAAAACCAATTTCTATCTTTTTTCCATTCAATTAAAATATATTTCCATCATACCATTTCAATTTTACAATCATAACAATTTAAAAAAAATTTTCAAATTATAACGAACAGCCTCAAATTCAAATATCACAACAAATAGATAAAAGAACTCATTATTTATGTGTTTTAACGAACAGATATTGTTGCTCAACGCTGATCCATTTTTTTTTTGCTTAATATTAAGATGTCAAAAAAAAACACATTTTGTGATCTCCTTTTTGATAACTTCTGATATAATGCATTCCATTTTTGGTCGGCTTGCAAATAATTAGTCAAAAAGTTGAAATAAATAAGTTTGTTAAATGTTATTTAAAATAGTTTTGCAAACAATTATGTGGTAACAGTAATGAATAGTTTAATAAACAAATGTTTTACTTTTTCATATCAAACAAAATATGTCTTTGTTTAATTACTGTCAAAATCAAAATGGTTTAAAAGTTTGAGTTTTATTTAACAAAAAAAAACAATAATGAATTAATTGAATGGTAAACAAAAAAAAACATAATTTGGAAATTAAAATCCTTTTAACCACAAAATAGTGAATGTTTGGATACTTGGAATATATTAAATTAAAATGTTGGAAAATCTACGCATAAATTATTTCTAACTAGCTTGGAGCAACTCCAAGTATAAGTAGTTTAAGGGGAATGAAAACATTTAGAGGAAACCATTGAAGTAGGAGACAGGGCTGACAAAGCATTCAGTAAAAAGTTGGGAAGTTGGATTTCGCTGGCTGATCATCATTCTACAACAAATTTATACAAGTTAGTTCTTTTAGTTTATTACAATTAGTATTATATTCATTCTTTATTTTCATAATCATTTTTGCATAAAATGTTAGAGTAAACCTCTAATAACGGTAAGATATTCCTAAATTTAGCGATTCGTGCTGGAGGCAACTGTCATTCCATGTACTTTAAATTATTTTCACGTTCATTATAAAGGACCAAGCCACCCAAAGTGGCAATTAGAACAATTCGTCTTCTTGTGAAACTTTAGCATGCAATTTAGCTTTTGTACTCGACTGAGGAGAGACATACTCGAATTTATAGACAAGGCTAATCGAAAATTAAAAATATCATGGCATAAAATTCCTCTTAAGCTTCTGATTGTGATTCCACTATCAGGAATGCACAGTTTTCATTATGACTGTGAGCCTACGAGAGGTCAAGGTGTCTCTTTCTGTTTTAGGAGAACCGCCACCACTTAGGTCCCAGATACCCCTGTTGGTACCCAGTCCTTAGTTTACAATTTAATGGAGCGAGCTGGTGGTATGGGTACCGTCCGGTCTGGACCTTAAACCTAGAAGGTTTGTGTGATCAGACCCAAGTAATTGTTGGGGTCACACTGCAGCCGTTGGGCAGTCTATCGCTCTGATATACTTACTTCAACGGTGCCTTTTTTGATCGTTTTATTTCTATAATGTAGTTGGTAAGAACGAATCGACATTCTGGATGATGTTTGTTCTCTGTCATTGCTTTTTTGAAGAGCTTACAAACTTCTTCGCTATCTTCTTCAATTTATCCCCTTCCCCTTCTTTCCACATGCTCTTCCCCATTAACGCAGTTTTCTGGTTCTTTAAAAGTTGGTAATTGGTGAGTGTCGGTGGTTTTCTTCAGTGATAACCTCCTTTTTTATTCCCAATAGGCTACGGAGGTCCTTCACGTTTTCAGGTTTGGATTCCTCTTTTTGCCACTTGGGTGTTCTATTCTGAATAAGGAGGATTTGGTTATCGTTTTTTGTAAATTAGCAGACAAACTTGCTTGCAACCACTGTTATTGAAGTAGTATATCCCGTTACTGGCACATTATCTGTAAAACTGGGTACTCCTTCTTTCGGCTACGCAGTTCAGGCACGGTTTGTTTTTGGAAAACCTTACGCTTCTTGCGAGAACTGCACCAAATCTCTAATTTATTCTGGATTAGCAATTTATGAATAAACATTAGCATCACAAGATGATTATCAACAGTGTTTTCACGATGGTCCTTGATTTTGGTCTAATATCTGGGTTTTGAAAACCGAGTCGCCCTAAAATCTTCTCCGTTGTTTCTGTGTCGCAGTCGAGGCTATGATGTTAGGATGTAGAGGTAACTATTCCCTTTTAAGAGCAATTGCTACCACCACTGCTCAGTTTAAAAATTTATGGAGCTAGGCGTGAAGAAAATTTAAAACGGTAAACAATTTTTTGCTGGGGCAGAGGCAAAGTGTATAACAGACAGTTTTAACCTACTCGAATAAATTGCCATTTCCAAGATTATTTAATTTTTCTAACGTGGAAATTTGTTAAAACAGTTATACACAGTGTTTAATTTCTTCCTACCAATACCCCCATCCATCCCCCTTCTTCTCTTCCCAACAATAATTTCAAACAAATTGAACCAAAAAGTTTAAAAAAAACTCATATAATGATAGAGATTTCAAAAAAATTTGAAGGAAAACAGCCAAGTGATGGGAAATAAATCTTTTGGGAGTAGATCGATTGAACGTAGCTTCATTTGTCTTCTTTTACAAGTTGATATCCAAAACTCGTCAGGTCTTCTCTTAGTTATTGTTAATTTTTTTTTTGTGTTTGCTAGATATTTGGGATGTAGTTAGTTTGAACGATACCAGGTACTCATTTGACTGGATACCTAGAAACTGTGTTTAATTACATATCTGACTCAGACGATCGTGTTCAACAAATATTTAAAATGCATTCTTAGAGTTTTGTTTGTATTTTTAGTGGACACGTAAGAGTGACCGGCATGTTGTGTAAGTGACTGATTTCAATAAAAAATCTCAAAGGACTTCCGTTATGATACATATTGCAATATCTATCCCAAAAAAACTTTTTTTGAAAAAAAAAAAATTTGAACACCATCTTAACAGGTGTTGAAGAATAAGTTTCAATAACAGTCAAATAAATAATAAAACTTTATATTCAAAAGTGTTCAAAATGAACTCAAAACTGAATATTTATTTTAAAAAAAATCTAATTCTTAAATGATTGTGTTGAATGTAAACCTTTCGAACTTATGTCACTCCTTTTACAACATATTTTTAATGTTACGTAAAAAATTAAATTAAAAAACTTTTCCACAAAATATGAGTAATATAGCTTGTATTACGATTTTATGTATGAATATGTATGAAAATTAAGTCAAAATTAATATTTTATTTCCCATGCCTAACATACGAGTAGGGAGGTATATCTGTTTCCTGTGTGTATATTAAGAAAAACTTTTTTTATTATTTAATTTACAATTAATAACAGGAAATTCTTTTCAACTTATGAGCTTTTAATAGCTTTTCAGAAATTTTTTTGTTATTATGTTATTAGTAATGTACTTAGAAACGATGCTTAGAGACAATGTATTCGAATATGATGGTTGTTTGATAAGTAGGAAACTTGTTGAAAGCAGCAATTCAATTATAAAAAAACAAAATTGTTTATGATATCTATCTCAATAACTTTTTGTTAAAATAACATAAAAGACTTGTATTTATAAGACCTAGAAAATTTAAGAATTTAATTTTAAAATTTTCATCTCGTTTATTTCCAGGTTAGACGATGTTTCACCAAATAAACAACGAATTCAACTATCCACTGTGATTGCATTTCTGCATCGGTAACGAAAAAAAAAATTTCTGTAAATATTTATAATTTAATTTCCACTATAATGAAATTTTCGGAAAATCAGCAAGAAAAAAACCATCAGAAATTCAAGCAAGATCTCTTTTCTTTTTAAAGTATTAAATTTTCTACGAATGTTTTCGTTTTTATATTTCATTTGAGATTCTTATAGCTTTTGTTTTTGTTGCTTTCACCTACCTAGGATCATCTTTAAGAAAAACTCATTGAAATGAAAAATTTATACAAAAAAAAAAAATATAAAACTATGAGAAGAAAATCAACAAATTTTTTATTCAAGATATAAATAATACAAGAGAATTTGAAGAAAAAAAAAAGAAAAGAATTACTGAAAAATATAAGGATTGGATCGAAGAAGGAATCCTTACTCAAATCAAGAAAAGAAAAAATAACATCAACAGCACAACTAATATTTTCATTTATATGGGTCGTGACTAGAATTTCATCGATTGTTTGATTGTTGTGAATGAAAAGTGTTTTTTCTTAGTCGATATAATATTTCAATTTTGTTGCTCTGGTGTGCCTTCCTCGTTCCAAACGCTCACTTATCGATATCAAAATACCTGATAATGAATCTGTCGTGCCAAATGGTTTACGCACACTACTATGTGATAAAATGTAATGTTTCGAAGGTTGGTGACACTAATAAACTTTTGCGTACACCACTACTTTAATTATCTTCTATTAGAATTAACTGTTCTGCTTGAGCACTGCTAGTTGTGTTATTATAGTAACACTTCTATTCGTAAATGATTGAATACACTGTTTGACGATTTACTTGGTTACTTTTATTCGGGTTTACTGGTATAGAATGTGGGTTTAGTTCATAAATGCAAAACACACTTTTTTCTAGTAATGGTATAAAGATTATATTATTCTGTTTTATTCACTTAGCTTAACAGTTATTAGAGAATGCACTTAATTTAACTTATTAAATCATAATCGGTTAACTAATAAACTGATAAACTGATTTCAGTTTTCTGTTGCTGACCGACTACGACACTGATTACATAATTATTATTTTTAGTTTTACCGAATTCGTTGAACTTGTCCTTGTCTTTACTTGACTTATAGACCGCCCGCTTGTTATTTATCGTCCGAACTTACTGCTAGAATTGCCACGCGACTACTGATGATTTTTCAATTAAATATTAGTTTTTTTTAATTCAAAACTGATTACGCATTGAAATTAATTATTCATTATTATGGAAATAAATTGGCCCGTTGACCAAAACATTGGTTTTTTGTTGTTATTTTATTTTATTTTAATAAAAATTTGGGTTATTAGGGAATCGCAAAAATATTGTTTTAATAAAATTTAAATAAATGTAAGATTTGCGAAAAAGGTGTTGTGAAATTTTGATATACAATTGAAATCGATTGAAAGAAAAACTGAAAGTTTAGGTCAGCGTTGCGGTTTTGTTGGACTATATGTTAGACTATTTGTTTTTGGATTTAAATTTATATGTGCTAATTAATTAATTAGTTTCGATATTGAGGAAAGTTCGCTTAGAAGTTTTTTGGTTTTTGGGGAGTTGTTGTAGTAGAACTACATAATTGGTTTTACAACATTCCCAAAAAATTTTGTTTTTATCGTTGAAGGAATTAAAAGGAAAGTTAGGTAGAATAGTTAACGATGGAAACAAAATTTTACCAAATTATGTATTCTATTTGAAAAATTGAGCTACGTTATCTTGGGTTTTGTTTTAATGAGACAGAAATGCAGTAACAAGGTTATTAGAGAAATGGGTTCATTTCTTTTTGTACATAAATTATAATGAAATCTTAAATATGAATACTTATTTGTAGTAAATAAAAATCGTAGTAAATTATTTGTTTTTGTTGCTTTTAAAAATTACGTTATATTCTGAATAGCCAATTGATTGCTTGCAGATTCTCTTAGTATATGAATATTTATGCTAATGATTTTTTATGATTAATGATTTTAAACTTTTTATTTTTTATTGATTGTATTGATAGTTTGTTATGAAATATGAATACTTAGTTGTAGTTAGTAAAAAAGTGTAGTATATTATTTGTTTTTGTTTCTATTAAAAATTACGTTATGTTTTGATTAGCTTGCATATCTTAGAAATTATTGTCTTAATATAATATGTATATTTATGCTAATGATTATTTATGATTAATTATTGTAAACTTATTATTTCCATTGAATGTATTGATTTTCGTAAAATTATTGATTTTCGATTATTAATTTTCTTGTAAATTGTAACGGAAAAAACACTTTAAAAAGCGAAAAATTGCACGACCATAATATTATACACAAAACTTTTTAGCAGCTTCCTTGATTATTAAACATTTATTAAATCAAAACAAATCTTTTGGTCCAAATAGTTCCAGAGAAACTTGTTTTCCAGAGAAACTTGTTTCTCTGTGTAAACTCACAACATCAGGATCAAATTGTAGAATAGTAATCGAAGGGTCAGTTTCTGATCCTTTCGAAATAACATCAGGTGTTTGACAAGGTGATGCGCTCGCACCCGTACTATTTAATTTGGCGCTGGAGTACGCGATAAGAAAAAACCGAATTGAGACACAAAACTGCATATATAACAAATTTAATTAAGTTCTTGGCCACGCAGGTGAAATTGTGCTTCTCGGACGTAGAACGAGCGATATTAAGGACAGTCTATCTCAGCTTGAAAGAAATGCTAAACGACTTGAATTATGTATTCACACTGGCAAAACTGAAGTGTTAACAACATCTAAGAACATACCTCCCGGAAATCTGGATACTGGCGACTATGAAGTGGAACGCGTGGAAAACATCAAATACCTCGGGTCTGTAATAACATCATCAAATGACATGCAAGAAGATATCAAAGCCCGTGTCTCTGCCACATACAGAGTTTTCTACGCATACTCAAAACTTCTGAAATCAAAACATCTTTCGAGGTCGTGTAAACTCATACTTTACAAAGCATTAATCCGACCTGTGCTTACATTTGGAAGAGCAAGCTGGACACTGACTTCCTTTAATTGTAGAATTTTATCAATTTTCGAGAGGAAGGTCATACGAACAATTTATGGTCCATGCAAAGTTGCTGAAAATCAGTATAGAATCCGAATGAATCATGAAATCAGACAGCTTCTTGGAGGCTGCGGTGTAATCGGATTCATTAAATCCAACCGAACTAGATGGTTTGGTCATATAGAAACGGCTCTATTGGGATAGAATAATAAAAAAAGCGTCCCAACAACAACCAGCGTGTTATTCGAAGAGAAAGACCTAGACAACGCTCTCGTGATGACATCATCCAAGACCTTCGTGATATAGGATGTCAAAACTGGGGTCAACTGGTCATGGAACGAGATGATTGGAAGCTGATTGTACAGACGGCAAAATTTCTCCAAGGGATGTTAACGCCAGAGAGAGAGAGAGAGAGACTCTTTTACAAAAACACAATTTTAGAATTTTAATCAAATGAATCAAAAACGGTATTTTCGAAAACTACAAACAAAGTTGTTTTGGGCTAGAAGAAAATACACATTTCATATGACACCCCACTCGACAAGGTCAAAAGTTATTTGTTTTCAAAATTTTCACCCTCAACCTCCTCAAAATAACATTTGAAATGATGAGCCGACCGCTATAGTTTTCGTTCAATCAATCCATTCAATTTTTCCAAATTTTTTGTTTTGTAATGTTCTAAGGTAAGGAGGAAAGGGAGGGGAGGGACAGGAAAACAGATACTCGTGTTTGGCAATATCTAAAAAACTAAGCAGTCAAAAAATCAATGATATTTTTTTTAAATATTTTGATCTCTTTCGATTTTTTCAAACCAAACACGTTTCCTAACAAAAAACTTTTGATTTACTGTCTTCTGAACTATATCCAAAAAATGTAGATAAAAACAAATATTTGAAATTTTTAAGTTATCAGCAGGTTTGGGAAAACACATTTAATAACTGTAGAAAATTTCAGCTTGATAGCATTTATAGTTTGTGGGTAAATCGAATATGTATAAATTCGGACATACACCGAAGTCTCAACATTAAGGTAACGTTTTTACTTTTTTAAAGTACGGAACCCTAAAAACTTATAAAATATTAATAATTCCTAGATATTGCTTGATTTTGATCAAATAATGTATTACACCGGTCCGAAAAGTTAAATTTTTACCCCCACTTTTTTTGGCATTTCTCGACTTTTTAGGACCTACTGATTCTAAAAAAGCAAAAAAAAAATGTATGTCTGTCTGCCGGCCGTCCGTCCAGCCGTCATTACCTACGCTGCAGGGTTAAAGGCTGGAGGGATTTCAAATTTTTTTTTTCTAAAAATAGGTATTTTCAAGGGACAGGTCTGAAAGGACGCTGTGTTCGATATCTGTACCGGAAGTGTGTCAAAATAGTATATTAAGAAACTAGTTTCATAATCGACGATTTTATCGCACGCAATCTGTTTAGAAAACGACCCGCGCAGCGGGGAGTTTTCTAAAGGATAAGTGCGATAAAACGTCTTATGAAACGAGTTTTTTATACTATTTTTTCTATTTTGCATTTTTTGTCTTGAAATTTAAAAAAATATTTTTTATGTTTTAATGTTTTAAAGAAAATTTCTAAAAATTTCAATTCAAAATAGTAAGCTTTGCGTTTCATCATATTTCTGTATATTGTTTTGTTGCAAAACTAGCTTTCATAAAATGTGTATTTTATTAAAATATAGTCAATTTGAAATTTTATTATTATTACTAATTATTTTAATTAATTAAAATATTTAACACTAATTTAGATTATTTTTAAATAATAAGATTAATTAATAAGAATAATTTTATTTCTATAATTATTCGTTTTAACTTTCAGTGACGTATGACCAATGTGACCAACCTTGAAAAACAAAACTTTGCGTATCTTAATGAAGGCCATTTCGATACGCATTTGGGTATCGAAATGACTTTATTTTAGACGCAAAATAGAAAAAAATCATTATGTGTGTCAAAAACAGCAAATTTTCATATTTTTGGCTTAAAAAACGTTCATTTTAAGTGATTACGAGTAGGAACATTGAATGTGGAGAAATCTTGATGGTATGTGAGATCAAAAACTAGATTATTGCATTATAAGTTTGTCAAAAAAATGTTGTCAAGAGTGTGTGTCACAAGCAACCCAATTTTTTGGACAAATTATTTGTTTGAAAAGAAATTTTATTATTATTATTGAGAATTATGCCATTATAAGCTTGTCAAAAAAATGTTGTCACGTGTGTCAAAATAAAGAATTTTATTTATTTTATTACCCAATTTTTTGAAAGAAAATAAAATTAATATTTTGTATGACATGAAATGTTAATATTATTATAGAGAATTATGGCATTATAAGTTTGTCAAAAAAATAATGTCAAGTCGAAAAATGATTTCGTTTATTTTTTTAGCCAATTTTTTGGAAAAAAAAATGTAGCTGCATTTACGACGTAAATGTAACTGAACATGAATTTCGACATGGACATTTTTGAATTTGTTATAATTTTTGAAATATTTTTGGAATTTTGAAAAAAGTTTGTATTTTTGATTTTGTAATAATTTTTGCAATATTTTTAGAATTTTGGAAAAAGTTTTAATTTTTGTTTTTTTTATAATTTTTGCAATATTTTTAGAATTTTGAAAAAAAAATAGAATTCTTTTTTATATAATTTTAAAATTTTGAAAAAAGTCTCAATATTTGATTTTGTAAGAACTTTTGGAATATATTTAGAATTTTGAAAAATTTTAAATTTTTGATTTTATCATAATTTTGGAAAAAGTGTGGAGTCTCTCCACCTTCATGAATGTAATTAATGAATAAATTGATACCACCGTCATTATAGAAAATGTTGAAGAACAGATGGAGCAAAGGTATGTAAATTGCTCAATTGCTCAAAATTTTTGCAAGTCAGAATGAATATAAAATCAAATTTGATTTTGATTTTTCTTTTGGATTTTGGGTTCCGCCAGATATGATTAAAAATTCAATCGCGGAACAAATATATTAATAAAATTATTATTAAAATTAAGTGGTTAAATGTTATTTATTTAAGTGATTATGTAGAACAAGTCAATTAGCTGCATTCAAATTGTGTTTATGATTTTTGGAAGAAATTGAAGATAGTTGATGTGAGGCATTATAATATCAAAGCAGGTACACCCCATCAACTACAGTGGTGACCCCAAAATCATTGAATATATCAGGACTCGGTGCTATATAATCACGCGCTGTAAGGTAACATACATATATTTGTTTTTTGTTCTTTTATGTGTGAAAAAAGAACGTAAAAGAACACCACTGTATCCAAAATCTGTAAAAGCATCCACCAAAACAACCACCATCCACATCCACGTAAACAACCAAGGGTTACACGTTGTACAATTAATTGGAGGTTTGTTGTCGGAAAACGGAATCAAAAACCCGCCAAAATAGCCTGTAGCATCATTTTAGTTAAGCTACACGTAGATAGGAGCAACAAAATATATTTTATTTTTGTGATAAGAGGAAAAATAAACCGCCAATACCAACTGGTCATACAGCGTCGTTTGGGCGTTGGCAATTACACGAAGAAAGTTTCGGATGTTAATTACAAGAAGAATAATATTGTCTATGATCAGAATGGATTAATGCAGTTACTTTTTATTATTAAAATGTTCGATGTCAAAATATAATTAGGTGAAATTAATTAAGCGAAAACAAGTATCATTTTGTTTGTATCAAGAGAAAAGAAAGAGTATATTGAATTAAAATATTTTTTTATGGATGCAAGTGTACCGTGTTCTAGTTCAATTTAATTAAGTTTTTGTTTTATTTTTTTTAAATTTAATTTATGCAAGTATACGTTCTAGTTCAATTAAATTATTATTTTTTTTTATCATTGATGCAAACTTAATTGTTGCAGTAGAAAATAAAAATCGAGCAAAATTTTGTTTTTGGGAAATTTTGATCATATTTAGTGCAACAAAATTTTGATTCACAATATAGTACAACCTTGCGTAGCGTTTGTATATTTTATGTATTTTTATGTACTAAATAATTTTAAATTACGTAATGTTTGATACCTAGTATGTTATGTACTGTTTTTCAGCGTTATTAAATAATTTTTAAGAATTTAAATACAAATTTTAAATTTTCGTATCTATTGTTCATTGTACTTAGGCATTTTCTATATATAAAGAGTTTTTCGGTTGTGTTTAATTGAATATTTTTGGATTAATTCAATTACTATCCTATCAAGGTCACTTCTTGCTTGAATTTCGGGAAACCTTGATTACCAAATAGCTTATTTTTTATAAAAAACTGCTGTTGAAAGTTTTTTTTTCAAAAACATTGTTGTTGGGGATTAAGAGGTGTGTTTTTTTTATTATTGATTTTGAGAATTATCCACGGATTTCTGGTTCTCAAACCGGTGAAGTTTTATAAAAACTCAATATTTCAAATTACACTTCTGGTTTTTTTTAGCGTTTTAGCGATGTTGATCTGATCAATGCGACGAACCTAAATCAAAGCACCATCGTTTTCATGTGAATTAATTCTGTTTGCTATAGTTTGGCTTTTATGTCTGTCGATAACCTACTTCTGAGGTACGGTCAACTCATCTGAAATCTTATCATCCGTAGCACATTAAATATAAAAAAGATTTATTGGTCAAATGAAACGGAGATTTGTGATCATAATCATCTGCTATGCTGTTTTATAAAGTGTGATAATGATTGTGAACTGCACATTGTTGCCATTATTTCTCCTTCTAGGAAAATAATTCCTGTAATTACCTCAAAATTATTTATTATATAATTTATTTATAGTCTCGTGTTTATAAAAGTTTAAATTCCAAGAATAGTTTTGTTTAGATTTTGGTGGCAAAGGACTTTTGTTTACGCAATAAACGCAACTCTATACTGAGTTTGGAACATTTATAAAAAAATACAGCCATGTTGATTCAATATTAATTTTAAACGCAGATTGCAAGTAGAGTTTAACTTTAAGAGATAGTTTGTTTGATTTTTGTTTGATTCAACTCAATTTCCTGACATTTAAATTTCAAAGTCTTGTTTAATTCAATTCATTTTAAATGGGTAAAGAAAATGAAGATGGCCCATCGCGAGATGACAGTAATATTGTGGATGCTAATAAAGAAAGGTCATTAAGCGCAGTATCGGTTAAATTACCATTATTTTGGACAGCTTGTCCTTCCGCGTGGTTTATTCAAGCCGAATCACAATTCAGTTTACGTGGTATTGGTAAAGATCGTACGATGTTTGATCACGTAGTAGCCTCATTACCCCAAGATGTCATTATGTCTGTTCTCGATATCATTCAAAGCCCTCCTAGCACGCATATGTACAAGGTTCTAAAACAATCGCTAATCGAAAGACACTCGCTGAGTGAGGAGAGGCGCATTGAAAAATTGTTGTCAAACAACGAGATGGGTGATCGAAGACCATCGGAATTTTATCGATCACTCGAACTTCTGGCTGGGCCATCTGATGAGTTTTCTCGCGAATTCCTAATGAAATTGTGGTTACGTCGTTTGCCCAGCAATATCAACATTGCTCTAGTGGCCACAGGTAAATCATCAATCACAGAACTAACCGCAATCGCGGATAGGATTTGGGAAACCACTAATTCATGGCAAATTTCTAGCATACAAAATCTACCAAATACTATTGCATCAACTAGTTCACTCAACAACAGCGTTTTATCCGAACTTTGCACTGCCTTGAGTAATATAACAGCCCGTTTTGGCACGTTGGAGAAGGAAATTAGCGAAGTAAAGAGCATGCAAACAAGAAGTCGATCCCGATCCAGGCATGGATACACACGATCCGAAAGTCGTGGACGTTTGAAATCTCGTGGTGAGTACCAATTCTGCTGGTATCACTTCAAATTCGGCGAAAGAGCAAAGCATTGTCGCGAGCCTTGCAAGTATAAATCTGGAAACGTTTCTAATTCTGAACCAAAAAACCTGTAGATTCCACTGATCCAATAGGGATTAGTGGAATATCAAGTTCTCACCGTTTATTTGTCTATGACAGTTACACAAAATTAAATTTTTTGATTGACACAGGGGCTGATATATCTGTGGTTCCCAATTCAGAATTCCGCCATTGTCAACCTGATACAGATCAAACATTGTCCGCCGCAAACGGGTCTGTCATCAAAACATTTGCAACGAAACATTTGAAAGTAAATTTGGGACTACGACAAGATTTTAAACATGTTTTCACGGTAGCCGCGGTCTCGCGTCCAATCATAGGAGCGGATTTTCTGACGAAATTTGGTTTGATGGTTGACTTAGGTAGAAGACAGTTGTTAGACCGTGAGACCTCCCTTTCGGTAAAGGCCACGCGCATCAAAACTGATGTTCCTACAGTAAAAATTAACATGGTCAATGAAAATGAATTCAGCGCTATATTGAAAGATTTCCCTACTGTGACTCAAAACCCAAGATATGATATTTATTTATTTATTTAATTATACATAATAAATTACAAGTAGGGTACTCCTCTCAGAAGTTACAAACAACTGTAGGGCCCTTTCTAAGTATGTAATTTTTATTTAAAAAAAAAACAATTATTAACAATAAATAAATTTGATTAGGTATAAAAAAAAAAAAATTAAAATATATTATATTAAAATAATTAAAATAATAATTTATGTATTGTTTATTTATTATTTATGAAACATTTATTTATTTATGCTTTTATAAATTTAAATTTATATATTATATTATAAAATTTCATCTTATAAAAGTTTGGGTTGGGTGATTTCCAAATGTGTTCTTAAAAGTTTTTTAAATTGATTATGGTTACATGGTTTTTTAAGTTCATATGGCAATTCATTCCATAACAAAGTACCATCAACTAGAATATTATCAGAACATATACTATATTGACACTTAGGAACAATTAGATTAATAGTCCGTTTAGATTTACCAAAAGTTAATTTAGAAAATAAATAATTTGGACAAGATGAGTAAATTAATTTCTGCATAAAACATATTACACGATATAATAAGTCGTGATATAATAAGTAAATAATGAACAACCGATAATAGAATTTCTATAGGGTGTAACATGATCAGTTAATTTTAAATCATATATATATCGAATGCAAGAATTAAAACATACATTAAGTCGTGATTTAGACATATATTTCATATTATAAAATAATAAATCACCATATGTAAATATGGGAATTAACAAGGATTTGACTAACATGTACCTCGTGTTGCGAGGGGTAAACATCTTGAATTTCTTAAGCTTATATAATGAACTGTATATGTTACTACAAATTTTAGATATATGATCAGACCAACATAGATGTTTATCAAAGATAACGCCGAGATTTTTTACTTTATCAGAGAAAATAATTTCAATGTCATTCAAGTATAAAACAGGTTTAACAATATCCATCTGTGGTCTGGATAGTACAATAGCCTGAGTTTTTGCTGCATTTAATAGTAAACCATTAGTTTTAGCCCACTTTGCAACAGAAAGAAGATCTAAATTAATAAAATTTGAAGCTTCAGATACTTTACTTTTATCAAAAGCATAATAAAGTTGGAGGTCATCAGCAAACATATGAAAACGACAAGAATTGATGCAATAGGCAAGGTCATTAACAAACATTGAGAAAAACAAAGGTCCTAAGATAGATCCTTGAGGAACACCTGTTGTAGTTGGTAACGGAGAAGAATATAACTCGCCAGTCTTAGTAATATTATATCGTGATGTTAAATATGAATAAATTAAATTAAGTGCAGCACTACAAAATTTGTAGCAGTATTTCAGTTGATATTCCGGTTTCCCATGATGTAGTTCACTACATTTCAACTGAGGGTAGATTGCCATTCTCTAGACCTCGTCGCCTCGATCCGAAACGGCATAAAGCTGCCAAACAGTCATTCGAAGATATGGTTAGTCTTGGGATATGTAGACCATCATCTTCACAAGTTTCTTCTCCTCTCCATATGGTGGCTAAGAAAACCGACAACGACTGGAGGCCATGTGGGGATTATCGTCGATTGAATGCAATAACCACTCCAGATCGTTATCCGATACCCCACATCCAGAATTTTTCTTGCCATCTACATGAAAATACAGTTTTCTCCCAAATAGATTTGGTACGCGCTTACCACCATATACCAATCGCAGAGGAGGACATACCCAAGACTGCCATTACTACTCCGTTCGGATTGTACGAGTTTGTGCGTATGCTTTTCGGATTGAGGAACGCCGCTCAATCTTTTCAGAGGTTTATGAACCGTATATTTAGTGGATTGGATTTTCTGTTCGTCTACATTGATGATTTATTAATCTTCAGCAGAAACGTAGATGAGCATAAGAAACATCTTCGGGTTATCTTTCAACGCCTCGCTGATTTCGGATTGACAGTTAATCCTAAGAAATGTCAGTTTGGGGTATCTCGTTTAAACTTTTTAAGTCATGAAGTTTCCAAGGATGGAATTTTACCATCGAGAGACAGAGTCCAGATTATAGAAGAGTTCCCAACACCAACTAGCATACGACAGACACAAAGATTTCTCGGCATGATTAACTATTATCACCGTTTCGTACCACATCTTGCGGAATATTTATCTCCATTGTATGAGCATTTGGTCTTATTGCCAAAAAAAGGAAAAGTTAAGGAATTCACTTGGCCGGAATCGTGCCAGGACATGTTTGTAAAGGTAAAAAGTTGTCTCGCGTATGCTACGATGCTCACGCATTCCGCCGAAGATGCGGAACTCAGTATAACAGCCGACGCATCGAACATTGCTGTTGGGGCTGTTCTGCAACAACGACGACCAAATAGTAACTGGGAACCTCTTTGCTTCTTTTCCAAAAAGCTTTCGCCGGCAGAAAAGAAATATGCCGCATTTGATCGCGAACTATTGGCTATATACTTCGCAATAAAACATTTTAGGTATTGCGTCGAGGGTAGAAACTTCACGGTTTATACGGATCACAAACCGCTTGTTAACGCCATATCATCAAAGACCGAGAGGAGCCCTCGGCAATCCCGACAACTAGATTATATCGCTCAGTTCAGTACGGATATAAAACATATAAAGGGGATCGACAACGTCGTAGCGGATACGTTGTCCCGAATAGATAACGAGGAAAATTCAGCTATAGATAAAATTGACATTTCGTTTGAACAATTGTCCCATTTTCAGAAATCTGATGAGGAACTAAAGGAATTATTAACCAAACCCACTACTTCTAGTTTCAGACTTTTGTCCGTAGAAATTCCTGCTACAAATATTAGTATAATGTGTGAAGTGGCAACTGAAAAGAGTCGACCGTATGTACCTCTTCCGCTAAGAAAATCTGTTTTCAATGTAATCCATGGTCTTTCGCACCCTGGGATACGAGGCACCAGAAAACTTATTGCGAGTAAATATTTTTGGCCCAATTTAAATAAAGATGTGAACAACTGGGCAAAAGAATGTTTGGCGTGCCAACAGTCGAAAGTTCAACGGCACACGAAATCGGAATATGGAAAATTTCAGGTTCCAAGTAAACGATTCGAGCACATACATATCGACTTGGTTGGACCTCTTCCACCTTCCGAAGGTTTTTCGTATTTGTTAACTGTTGTCGATCGTTACACTAGATGGCCTGAAGCCTACCCTTTAAAAGATATTTGTACATCTACGATTGCGAAAGTGTTTGTTTATGAGTATATTTCTAGATTTGGTGTACCAAAATTAATTACTACAGATCGGGGCGCACAGTTTGAGTCAAGGTTGTTTAATGAATTAACCAATTTGATCGGATCAAGTAGAGTGCGAACCACGTCATACAACCCCAGAGCGAATGGACTAGTGGAGCGGTTCAATAGAACATTGAAAGCAGCTATTCGTACCAAAAATAATATTCAATGGACAACCGAGTTGCCAATCATATTACTGGGAATTCGTGTCTCGATAAAAGAGGACCTGAAATGTTCTCCGTCAGACCTCGTCTATGGGCAATCTTTGTGTGTACCTGGTGAATTTTTTATAAACACAGATAACAACGAGTTACCACAACATGAATTTGTCCAAAGGCTTCAAAAATATTTTAATAACATACACCCAAAAGAAACCCGGAACGACAGTCGACCAAATATATTTTTACCTACTTCATTAGAAGATTGTGAATTTGTCTTCTTACGTGTGGATAAGGTTAGAAGTGGACTAACTCAGCCTTACGAAGGACCATTCAAGGTTATTCGACGACTTCGAAAGCAGTTCGTAATCGACATCAGGGGTAAAAGGGAGACGGTATCAATCGATCGTATTAAGCCTGCGTATCTTTCGGCGGATTCGCTTAGCGTGGATACGTCACTCTTAAGAAACAAGGCAACTGTCCGATTCGCTGAATGAAATAAAAGCATTTTTCAATTTTGTTATTATTTATTATTAGTGATAAAATCACATTTGATTCAAAAAATTTTGTATCTTTTGATGAAGCAATTCACTGAAGGGGGAGTACTGTGGAGTCTCTCCACCTTCATGAATGTAATTAATGAATAAATTGATACCACCGTCATTATAGAAAATGTTGAAGAACAGATGGAGCAAAGGTATGTAAATTGCTCAATTGCTCAAAATTTTTGCAAGTCAGAATGAATATAAAATCAAATTTGATTTTGATTTTTCTTTTGGATTTTGGGTTCCGCCAGATATGATTAACAATTCAATCGCGGAACAAATATATTAATAAAATTATTATTAAAATTAAGTGGTTAAATGTTATTTATTTAAGTGATTATGTAGAACAAGTCAATTAGCTGCATTCAAATTGTGTTTATGATTTTTGGAAGAAATTGAAGATAGTTGATGTGAGGCATTATAATATCAAAGCAGGTACACCCCATCAACTACAAAAGTTTCAATATTTGATATGGTTATAATATATGCAATATTTTTAGAATTTTGAAAAAGTTTTAATCTTTGATTTTGTAATAATTTTTGGAATATTTTTAGAATTTTCTTTGAAAAAAGTTTTAATTTTTGATTTTATTTAATTTTACAATATATTTTGAAAGTTTTGAAAGAAATTTTGAAATATTTTCTCGACACGCTAAATGGAGAGGTTTTGAGTTGTCTGCTGATTGTATAATCTTTTCACTAAATCATGTTAATTTATGATCTGTTATAATTTTCCAACAACATATTGATGTTTCGTGTTAGTTTTGTAATACATATCTAAATAGAGATAAAAAATACATTTTCTTTAACAAAAAGTTATGTTTGATATACATCGCTGCCCAAAACTAAAAGCAATGTCCCCACAAAAGTTTTTTGCCGAAACCTATATCAAAATCCTTAACCCAGACCGAAGTCTTGATATCTCAGAGCTGTGAGATTTCAGCTCTTCCATATTTTTAATTTTCATTTTGGACCTATAAACAGGGTTTCCCACGAAAGTTGCCCCACCGGTTAACTGGGGATACCTTGGAATAGCGCTAACAACTTTTGTTCAAGCATTCCGCGAATAGTTCTTTTGTTTCGCCGAAAACGGTTTGTTTTGTTTTTTTATTCCTTATCAAATTAAAATAAGTTTTAATTCAATAGCGAAGAAGTTAGGAGGTCGCGGGTAAATGTTATTTCCTGAATCATTTCATAATAGATGTCTCTGTTTATGATTATTCTCCAATTTTAGTACAAGATATAGGTAAAGATTTTTGTGTGTTTTTTTTTATTATTAAAACGAGCTACCAGTCAATGCTACCATTTTTTTGGACTATAAATAGAACGCGATTGATAGCTTCGATCTCTTTTGTTGCATTGTGAAAATTCAATCGTGAAGATCAAAATGTACGGATTCATTTTGAATTCACGTCTTTTTTTCTTAATTTAAGTAATAAAATTTTATATTATAAACTTGTTTAGCCGGGTTAAAAAAAATTTACTTATTGCCAATTAATTATTTCAATTAATCAAACATTTTTTTTTAATTAGCGCAATTTATTAGTGAAATTTAAAAAAAATCTATACGTTTGTGCCGCGTTAGTTAATTATACAAAAAAAAAACCCACAAAAAATTTACTACGCATGTAAACGCTCTTAATTGTTTTTCATTTCTATTCGTGAATATCAGATTTGTTTTTTGTAATTTAGAAAAACAATTTTTTCGTTAGTACCGTGTTAGTTAAATTACACAAATAAAAAGGAAAAATCTCGTATGGCTATTTTATGGCTCTTACTATAGTGCAGTTAGACGCGTTGCAAATTTAAAATCTCAAAACAAATAAAAATATTTGTTTTACATGTTTTGTGCTGTGTTAAGAAAATCCAAAAATAACATTTCATATGAATCAATCATAATTCGACTTTTTGTCTACAGAAGATTTTTCGATTCTGTGTCTAAAAAGTAGACAGCTGTTTTTGAGTTTTGATTTTGACGTAGAGACGTCGCATGTTTGTTTTGGAAAATAACCCAATTTATGTTCAATCATAATCCAGAAAAAACCACCAAGGAAACAATAATTTGGATTAAACTGCACTATGGTGGTAAATATTGATGGTAGTACCGCGTCGTACTGATTGTGTATAAAGAAATCTGTGATACTTGTTTTATGAACTGTGATAATTGTAAAGTGTAATCATAACCTATACATAGTATACTTTGTTATTAGTATAAATTTACAAATTTGGCTGTTGTTTGTTTCTTATGAACTGTTAAAATTCTGTTGTTTGTTTCTTATGAACTGTGATAATTGTAGTTGTAATTACAACAAAGAAAAATTATTGAAACTCTGGATAATATAAGTTACCAATTTAGTTTTTATGTTTTCGTTTGGACGGTGATAATTTGTTCGTAATAAGTTTAACAAAAAGTTTACTTACAACTCTGTGTTGCTATCAATTATAAATATACAAATCAAAGCTATAAAACTGCCGGTTGAGATAATCTGGGTTAACTCATGCACCAGGGAACAAGTCGGGGAGATAAGTTATAATTCCCTTCAGATTTCCCACCGCCTGCTACATCTACAAGGGGATTAAACCTACTTTGGGGCAATAATATGAAATTCTGAAACCAGAATTTACCGATGTGGGAGCTGGGTGAGGATGAGCGACTGAACTAAACGACGGGAGTGGGGACTGGAAAAACCATGATTTGAGTCATTTTTTTAAATATATGTATATATGTGAGGGTGTGCAGGTATGTATGAATGGGTGCGTGAATGCGCGTACATGTGTGTGTATGTATGGGATATGGATGTGTGGGTGAATGAATCTATAATTGGAGCCTAGATTATCTTTTCTTTTCGAAAAATAAATTTACAGGCTGTTACTTGGCATGGTAGGAGTTGACACTTCACCATTGCACGTTTTCTTTCTTTTTTATGTAAAATTTTCATTAGTGCATTGTATCCTGGGATTCGGTCAACTATTTACAATGAGCGATTGATGGAACCTGTAAAAGGAACAAATGGGGAATGATATCTAATGGTGACATTTAATCGGTGCTCTGAGTTACTGACAGGATTAAGTTGTTTCCGCTACAAGGCTCCTGATGGCATTTGTAATGATAATGGAGGTGCACCGGAACCATATACAGCTTTAACAATAAGAATATGTCGAAAATTAAACCTAAACAGTCCAAAGTGGCTGAAACTTGCAACTGAAACGGTAAATACACCAATTAATGTTACACTTGTGCATCTAAGTGATACAAATATATCGAATGATCAGTCAGATCCCTACAAAAGTGCTATGGTTTTGTGTTCTACTACTGCTAACATATTTTCATCTATTATAAATCATCCTGTACCGCTTTCTAACAGTAACAACCGTTACATTATTCATAATGTTGCTAGTCCTGTTTTTTTTTCTCTCCAAATATCTACCTTTTCCAATATTTTTGAAAAATTGAATACAATTTTTAATTAGAAACAATTACTTAAATTTGAATGAAAATAATAATAATATTAATAATGACCAACCTAATGTAAGCAATAATCGTATTAACCGCTTATAGGACTAAGCGGTCAGCGTGTGTGTGTCTGGGTATAAGTGGGTGCATGTTGGTGTATGAAGAGCGAAAGTGCGTGAATGTATGAGAGTAGTGGGGTTGGACGTGTTGATCGTGGTTCTTTCGCATAAGAAGGTCGCCAAAGTCTACTCAGTTCACTTGTTATATTTCTTTTCTGATCCGTTCAATTGACCTCGAGATTCGCGTACAACACTGTTATTTGAAAATGGATTGGCAGGAATCATTTCTCGATCCCATAGGCTGATGCTGGCTCGGGGCTATATAAACCTCATCCAGGTACGCGACCTGCTATGCCACTTCGCTGCTATGCCGCGAAGAAGCTCTTCACTACAAATTTTTGAATTTGTCATAGTTTTTGAAATATCTTTGGAATTTTGAAAAAAGTTTGTATTTTTCATTTTGTAATAATTTTTGCAATATTTTTAGAATTTTGGAAAAAGTTTTAATTTTTGATTTTGTAAGAATTTTTGGAATATTTTTAGAATTTTGAAAAAAGATTGATTTTATTTAATTTTTACAATATTTTTGGAATTTTGAAAGAAATATGAATTTGCAATATTTTCTCGAATCGCTAAATGGAGAGATTTTTGAGTATTTTGCTGATTAGATAATCTTTTTTTTACTAAATTATGTTAATTTATGATCTCTTATAATCTTCTGACAACGTATTGATGTTTCGTATTAGTTTTGTAATAAATTTATAAACAGAGATAAAAAAAGAGTTATGTTTGATCAACATCGCTGCCCAAAACTAAACACCATGTCCTCATAAAAGTTTTTTGCCGAAAACTATATCAAAATCCTGAACTCAGACCAAAGTCTTGATATCTCAGAGCTGTGAAATTTCAGCCTATCCATATTAATAATTTAAGTTTTAGTACCGAAACTCTAACACATTGAGAAACACTGAATATTTTCCATCACCGTTTGGTGAACTGTGGACAAACAAAAATTTATAAATTAATTTTTTCTTTTGTATTTCCTCAATTAAAAATTTATATCCAAAGAAGGGAATACTATTTAGTATTCCCTATATCCAAAGAAGGGAATACTAAATATTTTTTGAATTTTATTTTGTTATGTTTCCAAAATTCAAATTTAAATTGTGATATTATCGCCGATACTCAATAGCTAAACAAGTTCCTAAATTAACTTTAACTTTCAATCAAAAATTCATCATATCGTCATACTTTGAAGCCCAAAGGTAACATTAAAATTGTCTTTTTTTTACTTATCTTTATATTTTTATAAGATTTACTCTATACGACGATGAGAAATTCGTTTTTCATATTTTTTTGATAACATTTCTTTTACAATATTCATTCAACCTATCAACTTTGAGTTGGTTGTTATTTATTATGATTTCAAAGTATGTGGGAGTATGAAAAGCTGACATTCTTAGCATAAGTGAATGTTATTTTCATTTACTTTAAAGTAATTAATGAGCAGAATATTTTTTCAGTTCCACTGAACTGTAATACGGTATAGTAAAAATAGTTTCATGAATTTTGAATTTGTTATAAATTTACAGTAACGAATGAGCTGCATTATAAATTCATAATGAAACATAAACATAAAAATAAAAAAAAAATATGTTGTTACGTTAGCTTGAAAGAATTTTCTTTTAGTTTTCCCAAGTTTTTTTTTAAATTTTCTATATTTATGATGATGACATTTTTTACTTTAGAATAAAGTTTTTCTTTTCCCTTAATTTTTATTTATTTTTTGCAATATTTCGTTTCCTGTTTTGTTGTATTACAAATGTAAAAGCTTGCAAGAGCGAAATGAAGATTAGATTAAACAATAGAATAATTATGGTAATTAGGATAAAAAAATATAGCTAGGGAGTACAAGAATTAATGTTGGTTGTATTTGTATAATTTATTTCAGAATGTTAAATGAACAAACACTGGAAATTATCTTTTCCTTGCGAAGAAATTACAAAAAAAAATAAAATTTTAATCTAGATTTGATTTTGTGGGATGACAAGGGATAAGGTAGCTGTTTTGTTTTGTTACCATAGATTTATGTTGATTACTTATAACGGTTTTTATCGGCATCATTTTTTTGTCAAACTTTCATTCAAACATCTAAACTTTTGTAAACACGTTTAATTCAAACCAGACTTTTTTTGTGAAATCTAGAAATGTAAAAAAACGGACATATGTCAAAATTATTACCAAAAAAAAAAAAAACAAATTTACATAAAAATTACAATTTTGTAAAAGGACTGCAACCGTTGTCAAATGGTGAACAAAAATTCAGTTTAAAAACGAAATTTAATAAAAAGAAAATTTTCTAAAAGAAAAAGCTTGACGGAATTGCATCAAATTTGTCCCATTTTTACCATTAAAAACTTTTTTAGTTTAAAAAAAAAAAGAATTCCAGTAAAAAAAAGTTTAAAACAATTTTCTGAAAAAAAACTCATTCCTCAATTTTTTAAATATGTTCACCAATTAACCCATTTCTTTTTTCCATTTTAATTATAAGTTTGTCATTTTTGTCCAACTAAACCAGAACAAAAAAAAAGTTTTAAAATTTAACAAACATAAAAAAAACAACCAGATGAAAAATAGCCAGACGACAACTTTTCTTCGAGAAATAAAATACGAGAACGGCAAAATCGAATATTTTCAGTCCAACTTTTTTTTTGTATTTGTGTATTCTATGACAAATTGGAATAAAAAAAAGCTCATCTTATTCCATAATACAAAATCCAAAAATAAATTGTGGGTTGGAAATTTGTTGAAAAAAATTAAAATGAATTTTATATATAGAAATTAAATTTTTTATATTATAATTAATGGATAAATTATAGTATTTTATTGGAGTTTAATTTACCGGGTTTAATAGCATTTAAATGCTATAAAACAGTAATAGGATAAGTCCCATATTTAAAAAAACAGTTTGTTGAACCGTTGCACACTTTTAAAAGTTTTAGACCAAAAATCTTAATACAACTCAAAAAAATTTTTTCAACTTTTTGTCCTGGTGGTTTTGACATGGTGGATCCATTTCCCGCGTGACAATTTTGCATTTTGTTATACACTTATCACCATTTAGACATGTTAGTTATTCTATTAGTTAATCCAACGCGCTGTAATAATTTAAAAGATATTATTTCGAAAGCATATAAACAAACTATATAGACCAAGAGCCAGAGCAAACAGATACTCTGAATTTATTAAAGCTGATTTTTTGCCAGTTGGTTATAGTAGTTATGTACACACACATATAACTGTGGTCAGTCAAGTGTACTGTAGAACTAGCGTCTGATATATGTTATCAAACGTGTTATCATAAATTTGGTAATAAAATGAACTTAAATTGTTAAACAGATTATATATACAATACAAATAACAGTTATGCTAGTCCGTCACTTAAATGTGAGAACAGAGTTGGTAAGTCAGCCCCATTTAAACTTGAAAAATTTTTAAAAGTAGCCCTACAAAAATGTTCAATTTAATAAATAATATGCAAGGTATTTTTTTATTCTGCAAATATAATTGGGCTGACTGACCAGCCAGTCAGTCAGTTAAATGTAAGAACAGAAACATTTAACTGACTGACTAACATAACTGTTATTTATATGTAATCAGAACCTACGATATTCTTCAAGCCCAATTCATTGACACCATTATAAAAGAAACAATGAACTTTGGCCTTATGCAAAAAATTGGATTAGTGTTTTTGATTAAATTTTTTTGAATTTTTTACTTCACCACAATTTTAAATTGTGTGAAGTAATGCAATCTATCGAGACAAAAAAATCTTACATGCCCTAAATTTAGTTTTTTCTTATATTTTGGAGCATCCTCTATCTAAAAGCCAATAAAAATCTGGTGTGTCTGTGTGTGGGTGGAGGGGTGTGTGGGTGGATGGGTTGGTTGACCTTTTTGCATAGGATCTTGATGAAACTTTGGCAAATGATACAGGTTCACTTGAAAATGGTAGATCTGGATTCATTTCAAATATGGACGAAATGGCGGCGGTCTCTCGAACACCTCTAAGTTTAAATCTTGAATAACTTCTAATTCCGGCTTATGATCTTATGAAAACTTGGTATATAAGGTTTTAGTACTGTTTCCAATATTTCTGCATACCATTTCCCGGTTAGTCACTTCCGGTTAAAACATTTTTTTTTCAGGTGTTTATCCCTACTGTAGCCTACAATTACCGATCGATTTTCATGAAACGTTCGTAAAAGCTTTAAAGTAACATGAGAAAGATTTAAACTTTTGGTTTGATTTTTAGCTTAGTACATTGGATAAAGGGTTTTGTGGTTCACCATACAACGGGTGGTTTTTTCCACTTTGTTTTTTATGTTTGTTGGGAGCATAAAACATTCGTTCGTGAATGAATTTTGATGACACTTTGGAAAAAGATGCAAATACGTATGGCAAGGAACTGATTGATTTTTGAGCGAAAGTAAACAAAGCGGTGGGGCTCCGAGCTCCTGTTTTTATGAAAGCTCAATAACATTTGTGCTTGTTAATCGAATTGGATAAAACTTGGTACATAAGTTCTTCTGGTAAAAGTGTAGTTGACAGACTGGGTCAAATTGTGGAAGTATTTTGCCAGGTTGTGTCAACTGTAGAGGTATAGGACCACCTCCGATGAGTAGAAATCCCGACTGTGTGGTTTATAGGAGATTCAAAATTCAACCACAGGTGACGTGAACTTCCAACTGGTTCGCTAAATTTTTATAAATCTAAAAATAAGAAGAATTGACTACTCACTACTTGTGGTCCTTTTCCTGTGATGTTGGTTCTCGTTTTTGTTGAGAGAAAACAAGTTAATTTCTTTCGTACTTATTTTACTGAGCACACTTTTTTTAATGAGTGGTTTTCTTTTGATTTAATTTTATGGAGCGAAGAATAATTTGAATTTAATTGAACACTTTTGTATAATAACTTTCCTATGAATTGTAATTTATTCAACACTTTTATATACTTAATTTTCTTTGAATTTTCTATTTATTGAGCACTTTCATATAGAATTAATTTTCTATGTATATTGATTTATTGAACACTTTTATAGAATTAATTTTTTAAATAGCTTTATATGAATTTAATATCCACATTTATGGATCACTTTTATAGAACAATTTTTCTATGAATTTAATATATTGAATTTATTGAACACTTTGGCAAAAATAATTTTTTATGAATTTAATTTTTTCTAAGAATATTTTACTATGAATTTAATTTAAACACTTTGGATTTATGTCGTAGCCCCTTAACTTATTACGTACAAGTTTGCTTGGTTAAAATAGATTCTACTGGTTCGGACTCTGGCGGTTCAGAGTACGGCCGTTACGACCGTTAAGGTTCGCGTATTGTTAAAAAATGACTGACTGTATGACTGAGACTGTCGAATGTTACAAATTTTCTACTATATATAGAAAATTTGTTAACATTCAATTAACATTCCAATTTATTAGTAATAAAAATATTATTACTTCTTCTGCATTTCGTTTATATTTTAGTTAATTTTTTATTGAAAAATAGACAAATGGTTGTTTCAGTTTACATTAATTTCCTTTCACAAGCGGAAATTTTATGAATGGACATATTATGTTACAATGTTAGTATGTTAGTATATTTAAATGGTTTGTTTAGAAAAGATATTGATTGAATTATGGATTTCGGTGGGATTGAATGCTTGAGTTGTTTATTTGGATAAAATATCGATTGGATTTTGGATTTTTAAGGATGATGGTGACTTACATTGTAGTAAGTTTAATTAAAGTTTAATTAGATTATATTGAATGTTTGGGTTAAAATATTGATTAGATTTTGGGTTTATTAGGATGCTGGTGACTTACATTATAGTGAGTTTAATTAAAGTTTATTTAGATTACATTGAATGTTTGGTTCGTTTGTTTGGATAACATGTTGATTGGATTTTGGATGGTGTGTTTCACTTACATTGTTACTTGTTTGAATGGCGTTGGCAAACGATATGTAGTGGCTTTGGTGTAGATCCACAACAATAATGATGAAACCTTTGGAAAAGGTTTCAATTAGTGTAAATAGATAATTATCATCTTTTGGAACATATTGATTAAAGTGGAGGGAGTCTACCATACAACTGCTGACTTTTCACAATTTGTTTGTAAAGTTTGTTGGGAGCATACAGACGTCATTCAATAATCAATTTTAATGACACTTTGAAAAAAGATGGAGAATTAAATGACAAAGAAGTGATTAGTTTTTGGACAATATTGGGATAAGTGGTGGGGGCCTTCCGAACACCTGTTTATTGTTTCAGTGTTAGTTGGGAGCCACCAACATATGTTCGTGAATTAATTTTGATGATACTTTGGAAAAAGAGGTAAATATGTATGACAACCCAACTAGCATTTTAACTTTTTTTAAAACACTAAACAGTCTTACCGAAACTAGCTTCCCCACCTTCATAGTTTCTTTAAAACTTCTAAGCGGTTTCGATAAAGGCCATTTGGAGAACTTTCCCCGCCTTTAACGAAGCAATGACTTGTAAAAGACATCCGAAATAATTTCAGTATGGCCTTTTGTAAGCAGTTATGCAAGCTGAATAGAATTGATTGTTTCACAAGCTATAGCTTCGGTAAAGTGCTTCTAATAGTTTGTTTTAAGCAATCTTTAGAAGTCTTATAGAAGCTATGAAAAAATGTGACAAAAATATTATGATGTTTTTTAAATTTTTACACTTTTTTAACGTTATTATTGTTATTGCTTTTCTATTATACAGTATTTAAATTTGAGTTTTTGTTTACGGTCGCATCAAGTTTCAAACTCTGGTCTCTTGATCGTTGATCCCGAACGCTATCCAATCAGCTAATTTATATGTGAAGAAACAATAGATATCTGTGATAGTTGTTCCAATAATAATAGCATTTATAAGACTTTCATAGCACTTAGTTTTTTAATTTAGATGTAGAAAATATAGTATATATCAGGAGTTTACTTTTTATGGAAAAAGGTTTGTGGCATGTAACTTCAATGAGTTTTTTTTAACGATGAAATCATAATCTGAGATTTTAGTCCTTAAAAGATTTTATTTCTTTTTAATAGACGTAAAAGAGTATTGACATATCTTATTTCTATTTGTTTTCTTTGTTCAAACATTTAAGGTATAGCAACATTAACGGGTTATATATTTTTCAGTCATTAACTTTTAGCATACTGACACCATTATTTGAACAATGTTTTTTTTTTAAATAAATAGTTTTGTAATTGGATTTTTAATAGGTGTCACAACACATGCGTATGCTTGGTGCATATGAACGCCGTTAATTTAAAAAAAAGTTATTTTAAGCAATAAATAATAAAATAGCAACATCCTTAATACGATTAAATAATGCTGTTAATATTCCTGCATTCTAAGAGTTTACGTTTTGAAAATAAATAACCAAACAATAAGAAACTAAGCCTAATCCATCTCAACCTAATAAAGTTCTAATTAAATTTGGATTAATAATTAATAATATATTGATAAAACAAATATTACTGATATTTATTGATAAACGTATATTATTGATAAAACAATATTAGATAAAACAATCCAGCTAACCCATGAAATATGACAAAAACGAAACGATTTAAATTTCGTATAAGCTCCTCTAGTTGAAATAATAGAAGCAATAGCTTCCGTCAGTTTGATATATTATTGACATAATTTTTAGACTATGACAGCTGTGCTTTTATAAGATCTGTAAACAGGTACAACCGAAACAACTACAATCCTAATGACAGATATATCTTCCATAACCTTTTTTCGGAAGCTTTATTTAGTGTTGTGTAGATAAGTTTGGGTAAAGCTTCTAATATTATATATAGAAATATTTTAGAAGCTTTCATTCCGGTGAAGGGAATACTTCTCTGTGAAGGTTGTATCGAAACTTTAAAGAAGTAATATATAACTAGCGTTCACTAAGAAGCTTTAGCGAAGCTTTATTTGAGCTAGATCTGGTACAACTCAAAATTGAAAAGTAAGATTGCTAGTTGGGATGGAACCGATTAGTTTTTTAGCAATAGTGAACAATATGGTAGTAGGCCGCCGAGCTTTTGTTTTTTGGAAGCTTAATAACATCTGTACATGATAATCGAATTGAATAAAACTTGTTACATACCCATTTAGTAAGGTTTACAACTGTTCTGCATTCCAACTTCCGGTTTGTCACTTCCGGTAAAATTTTTTTTTTATAAATTTTCTCGTACAACAGAATTTATGTTTGTTGGGTTGGTACTACTTCTCTTTTTATTATTTTTATAATCAGAACTCCGCGAAATGTACAACATTGTTTAGCTTTTAATTAAAGTATTTGATGGATATTAGCTCACCATATATCCAGAATACTATGTTTCCAGAGCTGTGCTGAAGTAAGCATCAGCGTCGCAATATTTTTATAAGGAGTTTTATGTTTCTAGATGATGTTATGATGGCTTTATAGGAGTTAAGGTGATTTTTTGAATTTTTTTTATATTAAGTTTTAATTTCAAAATGGCGCTACAAGTTCACGATTTTTATGTGCTAAAAATGAACCAGGTTTGTATATCGGGGGTTTTGATGTAAAGTATAATCTGTATAACAATTATCAACCTTTATAACTCTTTTGATAACATATATCAGACACTTGTTCTACAGTACACTTCACTGACCGCAGTATGTGTGTGTAGGTACACAACTACTATAACAAACTGCATTTTTTTGTCCTGGTTCTCCATATTAGACGGAGATTGTGTATTGTGTTTGTAAAGTTAAATCTAATCAAACAAAAGTACAACAAATTTAAATTTAAATTGAAATTACAATATTTTAATTAAAGTAGGTAGTTATTCCAGTTTTAAAAACAACTGATTTTTCACCCTCGCTTATTTTCGTGCGCTCATGATATCAGTCGTTTTATGTTGTTGTTGTTGGGGTGACGTTGAGAAAGTGCTACTTCTTTGATTTCATTTCTTGGTTCAGAAACTCTGGTATAGTTCTTGGGCGGGGTACATAAATCTTTTTTTCATCAGGTTCATCGCATTATCTGTACATATTAATAGGTGATCAACATCATGTGGTGTGCTCTCACATCGAGGCATTTTTCAATAACTTAAACGTCAATTCTGTTCATATAATTATTTCATATTTGTGACCAATTGAATCCTAATTGCGCTTGATGCATCTACTGCTACGCGGCAATTGATTCGCTTCTGCAGCGAGTTGTGGTAGTTTTCCATTCAGGATCCAATTATGTACGTAATTATACTTATTATTTCTTTATCAACCTTGGGGAAGCCTTTTTCATGTAAGCTCATCAATATTTCTCGTATTGGTATCCCCTCTAGCATCGGTTCGAAAGAGCTTAGTTAGTTTTTCTAATGGCTCTAGGAGAAGACGTCATTAATAGAATGTCATTGCATGGGTGTTGCTATTTATGGCAGGCCGTTATTTTTTGTTTAATCAACATTTAATTGTATTCACGGACCGGTAAAATATTATATTTTTCATGCACGTAGCAAATACGTGCCATGAGCCATAAGGTTGTCATCCAGTAGCGGTTCGTAAAGCTGGGTTTTAAGTAGTTTTCATCTTCTTCCAGTGAATGTTAACAACTTGATGGATATTAGTGTCCATATAGGTGCTTCACAGTTTTAAATTAGTAAAATTGGTCGTGGTTTCAAAGTATTGACTCCTTGGCCCATGAACTTTTAATGCATTGTTGCTGATTTTCAGCTTTGAGTTTATCAGTTTTGCATTAGCATGTGGCTAATGCGGATGTTTAATTTTGTTCAAGTGGTGAAAAGGGTAGTGGTGAGTTTTTCTGATGACAGTATCAGATTTCTGCTTCTAAACCATCCATTAAAGGTGTTTAGGTATTTGTCCAGCTTATTGATTATTTGCTCCAGATTGCTTTCTGTGGCAAGGACCATGCAATCGTCAGCTTGATTTTATTATTTAATGAGTATACCTTCTGCTTTAGGTAGACTGCTAAGATGTTGGTTAGAAAGTGATGGTGAAATAACTCCACCTTGTGGTACTCCTTTTCTTGGTACTCTCATTTACGATTTCCATTTTCTGAAATCAACATAGGTTTGGCGGGCTCTTAAGTAGTAACACAACAAGCGCTTTATTATGCCTGGCAAGATGGTGTTTAGGATGCTGTCTAGCAGTCCGGAGTTGGTCAGAAGCTTTTGATAAATCAAGTGCTACTAAGAGTGTTTTTGCGTATGGCTGTTTTTGGTTCAGATCATCACTGATTTTGAATTTTGAGGTAGGCAGCAGTTGTACTATGTGCTTTTCGGAAGACAAGCTGGTGTGGAGCCTACAAAAGCTTAATATCCAGTGAAGCAAATAGAACTTCAATCACTTTTGCGATTGATGAGAGCAGAGAGATAAACTATTGAGTGTTGTTGTGAGTTAGTTCACTTCCTTGAGTTTCAATGCACCAAACAAATAGTCGGAATTAATTTTCTAGATGTAAAACTTCACTCACTTAGATGAGAAATCGTATTTTTGCGGTGAAGTGACTAAAAACTTATCACTTCACTTTTTACAGTAACAGAACTTTCTAGCTGAATTAACTGTTGCTCATTACAAATTGGCACCCACTGTGGGGCACTTTCAAAAATTGTATGTTTATTGTTACGTTGGAGGTCCTCTTATAATTTTACAATCTTGCAATCATTTTTTTAAAGAAAATTTCCTTTAATAATAATTTTTGTTTGTTTAAGTTCCAATTAAAAAAACTCCGACGACGTGAAACGCAAACAACTAACCAAACTAATGATACTGTGGAAATTTTTCCAAGACAGCCTTATCAACTGTAGAAGGAAGATTTCACTCAGCTTTTAAGTTGTTGGGCTAATTGACTCAACCTTCGTCAATGCTTACCTGTTGATTTTATGGAGCCTGGTTAGTAAGTATCTGATTAGACTTTTGGTGCTTGCTGACCAGGTAAAACAAAAACATTATGTCCACCAGTTCTTTCACCGCAGTCCCCACCACCTTAGTTTCACCCCAAGACGTACACCATTTCTTCCACCCTTATTCCCACCCTTTCACGTAGAATATTTTATTTATTTTGCCAGAATTGGAAAACAATCCACAGTTAGCAATAGTAATATATTCCAGTTTTCTATTAAACCTCTCTTTTCTTGTCGAAATTTCATTATCTGGCAGTTATCTGACCATTTTGGTGACAACTAATTTGCTCTACCTATATATGTACTTGACTTACAGTGTTAATACAGGTCGTGGGTTCAAAATTTTTCAAAACACTATCTAACTCTTTTCCATGTTTGTTTGGTACTGGTTGGTGTGTGTTGCTCGGCAAATTCTGATTTGTTAATAGTTCCTGGGCTTGACACTTTGTCTTATAGAAAATATTTGTGAGTATAATTCCTTGTTATAGGTCATGGGTTCGATTGAATCTACGCAATCGTTGATTTTGATTAAACTTGGTAAATATCCCTTAAGTATTATTTGGAACCGTCTGCTAACTTTCGGGTTTTTTTGTTCTACGATAAAAATTACTTTTAATTCTTTATTCGTACAACAAATTTTATGTGATGGATTATTACAGTTTTCTTTAATTAACTAATTTTGATGAAACTTTTGCAAAATATGACGATTTAAATGAGAAGGACTGAAAAGCTTTTGAGCGATAAAGAGAGAAGTGGTTGGTGCTCCTGGAAAAAAGATATTTGCCAAGAAATCTAGTTATAGCTCGTATATTTTTAACTAGTGACTAACAAAACTTTTTAAATTATTTAGATTCAAGAAATTGTTTTCTTGTATTCTTACATTAAAATAAAATAAATCGTGGACACTTATTTTCCATACTTCTACAAAATGTAAACTGATAAATCAAAACTTTTCCACCTTAATCTTCTAAACCTAAATCTGATCTAAATTTTAAGTTTCATTTTATTTCATCAAAACATAACCATTAAAAGTAGCAAGAATGCAATTCTAAAGCTTGTTTTACAATAAAAACGATACAATAATTCAAATATATATCACAAGTGACAAACAAAAAATCTATTATATAAAGCTATTTTATCTTTGTACTTGTAACAATGCCAACAATAACTGGTACACTTTCCCAACCGAATTTCCAAAACAAAAACTTAAAATGAAAATTTGTTTGTCTTCTTTTTCTTAATTTGTTTGTTTTAGTTTCAACTTTTTGAGGATACCATACAACAAATGTTCATCTACGTTAAAATTTATAAACCAAAAATTTGTTTTCCATTCGAAAAATGGAAAATCTACAAGAAAATTAAGATAAACAAAAGTAAAACTCGTTTTATTTAAATTAGAAAATAATGGTAGTAATAAAATTAAAGATGATGAGATCATGATAATGCATGGTTGTTTGTTGGATTTAGTATTATGGGAGACACCGGTATTATGGTTAAACAGACTGTCTTCAAATTAAGATTTGATTGGTGATTAAAAAACTAATAACTAAAAGTAAATTGTAGTCATACACAAACCCATCAAACCGTTTGTAATAGGTAAAAAAAGGTGGATCAATATTTCATTGTCTAATATAAGTGTATAACACAAGCCGGTCTTTCTGTCAAAATATTTTTATATTATTTGTTTTCTTAGATTCTACATTTTTCAAATAAAAAATGCTGTGTAACAAATTACAATATGTTACAACAACACATAAATACCTTTAAAGACCAGGTTCTACAACAACATGTGTTCTAAGGTGTAGTGATCTTCAGATCCACTACAATGTCTCAAGCCTTCTCATTCATACAACCAAAGTTCCAGTCAAAGAACCTTAATATCATTCATACATTATAACCAAAAATCCAATTAAATAGCCTTAATATTATTTCAAGCAATATTCATATTTTCCGTTAGACAAAACAAATTCCATTTGAAACAAAACAGTTTCAATAATTTCACTTCTCAAAACAAATTCCATTTGAAACAAAATAGTTTCAATAATTTCACTTCTCAAAACAATCTTTGAAAATTTTGTCTTCAAGCAAAAGCATAAGACAAAATTTTCATCAACAATAAAATCCAGAAAAATATTATTAGCAACATTGTATTAACTATGATCTAATTCATATTACTTTAGGATGCAACCCAATCTCTTAATAATAACTTTCCCACAGAAAAAGATTCGTTCTCATAATTTTGCAAACGCAAAATATTTCCAAGCAATATCATAGCATAATGCATATGAATAAATATATTTCCAATATACAACGGAAATAAATAAATAATAAAAAATAACTTCTTATATTCCCTATGAAGAAAATCAAAGAAAAGAAATTAAAATCAAATTCAATGAATGCAATCTTTTGTTATGCGTTTAGTTTATTGCAACAAAGATTATGCATAAATAGATGGAAAATCCCAAAGAGTCAGTTAGTCGGATCGCGATTTTAGTAGAATAGTAAATCCTCGAAATGGATTTACGAAAAACGGAAAACGAGTGAATTAATAAGTGTGACTTAGTTAAGTGGAATAAGATTAAGTGTTGTAATAAAGAAATGAAATAATATTAATATTAATAATAAGTTGTGTTGTTTTTTAAGAAAAATCAAAATTAACAAATGCAAAGTTTATATTTGAATTAAATCGTTCTCACATTCGAGTCGATGAAAAAATAATAAATAAATACAAAAAATTATTACTGAAAATAGAAGCAAATAAATATTCAAATTAATTTTTGTAAAGGTGTTTTTATAGAAAAAAGTGATGTACTAAAAACAAGAAAAAATTCGAAAAGCTCAGAGGAATAAATCCCAAGTAAGTGCATTTAAAATATATAAAGTAAATCTCCATAACAGTAGGGAAGCTACAAAGGTATTGATGGATGACGGCATTTGAGACTATTGATTAGGGCAAATCATTTCATTTTAACGCTATATGGCCAATGAAGTACCTCTGCATTCTGTCACTCTGACGACGAGGAATGTCTACAGTTTGACTGTTGGCAGAAATCAATTGACGAATCAAGCGGACCAAAGCATATATTCTTGAGACATAAGGAATATTATTGCAGTATCGTTACACTCACAAGGAACTATCTTTTGCAATACTATATATCGGATTATTTGTGATTTTCAACAATTCTTTGTTATTATTTAAAAACCATGTGAGATGGGATACAAAACTAAGCGTTAGGGTGAATCAACGTTAAATCGTCGCTTTAATAATGAAATAACGTATGCCATATATACGTTGTTTTTATATAATGGGTGCGCTGCATTCCCCATAAGGATGTCTATAAAGTGGCATTTTAACATTTTCCAATTTTTTTATAACTGGGGTTGAAAATTAATATATTGTTAATTAACGTACATGCAAATTTTAATTCGGTTAAATATTGAAACAGCGTAAATGCATGTACGATATTTCAATTCCTACAGAATAATAACTTGGGTAAAATCAGTGTCGTATACTTTACATACATTACGATCGCCACACGAAATGGTAAATCTAAAATATTGTATAGGCATCATTCATTACTACATGATATGCCGGTTCATATAAATAACAAATTGTAAGAATATTATGCGTTAGTTTTATAATAATTAGTTTTAGACTTAATCGTACTTTTATGCAAAATGAAATATGAAATATATGAAATATGAAATAACGTATAAGGTACCTGATTGACTTTTCACCTCTTTTTAGGTAGAAAAGTCAGCAGGTACCAATGTGAAATTTTAATATGCTGTAGGAAAATTAGTCAAGATTAATTGGCAGAAATTTTTTTTTCAATATCTTTATTCATTCAATAGTGCTGCCGAGTTTACGAAAATCAGAAAATCGAAAAATCTTTAAACCCAATTATCTCGAAACTACACTTTTGCGAATACGTTGTTTCATTATTAAAGCGACGAAATAATCTAAACTCAGAATAAAAGACTCATTCAGTATGAAAATTTGACATTAACTCCATGACTGCGGAATGAAAACCACACGCAACAAGCTTGTTGGTCGAGTTGGCATCACATATTCGATCAAATGTCTTAGAAATGCAAAAAAGTTGTGGTTTTTCGTGTTTGTGGACCACTTTATTGCTATTGTCAGAAGTCCGAGCGACAAGTTACCCGAGATTTGTGTACAATTAGAATTCGATGTATTAAATTAGTTTATTTAAAAAAACTAAAAAGAAACAAAATTACCAAGTTTAATAGATCGAATCAAATATATGAACCGAAATTACTTGATGTATGTAATTTTTGATAATTTTTTTCATTTAGTTAAAATCAGTTCTAACATTTTATAACTAACAAAATGGCAAAGAAATGTCTTATGCAACTAAATTCCAATAATATTCCAAAAATTCTTAAAAATTCAAACTTTTTCCAAAATTCTAAATATATTGCACAAATTATAACAAAATCAAAAATTCAAACCCGTTTCAAAATTCCAAAATTTATAATAAAATCAAAAATTTAAAATTTTTTAAAATTCTAGAATTATTCCAAATCAAAAACTGAAACTTTCTTCAAAATTCTAAAAAATATATATAAAATTCAAAAATTCAATTTTTTTTAAATTCTAAAAATATTGCAAAAATTATAACAAAATCAAAAGTTAAAACTTTTTCCAAAATTCTATAAATATTGCTAAAATTATTACAAAATCAAAAATACAAACTTTATTCAAAGTTCCACAAATATTTCAAAATAGCAAATTTTCATATTTTTGGCTTAAAAATCGTTCATTTTAAGTGATTACGAACAGGAAACTTGAATTTGGATAAATCTTGATGGTAGGGATTGGTATGTGAGATCAAAAACTAGATTATTTCATAAGAAGTTTGTCAAAAAAATGTTGTCTAGTGTGTGAAAATAAAGATTTTTTGATAATTTTTTACCCAATTTTTGGAAAAATAAAAATAATTATTTGTATGACAAGAACGTTTAATATTACTATAGAGAATTATGGGATTATAAGTTTGTCAAAAAAAGAATGTCAAGTGTGTCAAAAAAAGATTTCATTTATTTTTTTAGCCAAGTTTTTGGAAAAAAAAAACTTTGTTGTTCTTATGACGTAAATGTAATTGAACATGATGTGCATTGGAAATTTTTGAATTTGTACTATATCAAAATCAAAAATTTCCATTGGACATCATGTTCAATTACATTTACGTTATAAAAACAACTAATTTTTTTTTTTCCAAAAAGTTGGCTAAAAATTAAATGAAATCTTTTTTTGACACACTTGACATTATTTTATTGACATACTTATAATCCCATAATTCTTTATATTAATATTAAAATTTCTTGTCATACAAATAAATATTTTTATTTTCCCAAAAATTGGGTAAAAAAATCTTATATATTAATACGCAAAATAAAAACTTTGTGCAGCCTAAGGCTTTTTTATTCGAATTTTGATTCACTTCAAATTTTTACTGCTAAATGATATTAGTGTAACTTAGATTTGACAGATTTTTGGGATTTTTTGGATTATAAATAAAAAAGTTATAGACGAATTAAAATGTATTTTTGAATTCAACGGCCTCCCACATACAATATGAAAATGGAATTAAGTATATATTTTTTTTTTTCACAAAAACGATAAGCAGGCTACAGACCTTCAATCAATTTGTCAATCAATTCGAAAACAAAAACAAACGAAATAAAATTTAGTGTAAAAATACCCTAAATTTTATTTCGTTTATTTCCGTTTTCAATTGATTTACAAATTGATTGAAGGTCTGTTGTCTGCTTTAAGAGAAAAAAAAAACACGAAACAACAAAAACGAAATAAGAAAATTTAGTTTATGAAATGCTTTTGGGGGGATAAACGTATTATTTTTCATTTTTTTTAAATATTATTAGAGACAGCAAATTTTTCTTATATTTTCAGTTATTATAATTTTTATGATTTTCGAAATAAGAAAATTTAGTTTATGAAATGCTTATGGGGGGATAAACGTATTATTTTTCTTTGTTTTTAAATATTATTAGAGACAGCAAATATTTCTTATATTTTCAGTTATTATTATGTTTATGATTTTCGAAATAAGAAAATTTAGTTTATGAAATGCTTTTGAGGGGGATAAACGTATTATTTTTCTTTGTTTTTAAATATTATTAGAGACAGCAAATTTTTTTATATTTTCAGTTATTATTATTTTTATGATTTTCGAAATAAGAAAATTTAGTTTATGAAATGCTTTTGGAGTGGATAAACGTATTATTTTTCTTTATTTTTAAATTTTATTAGAGACAGCAAATTTTTTTATATTTTCAGTTATTATTATTTTTATGATTTTCGAAATAAGAAAATTTAGTTTATGAAATGCTTTTGGGGGGGATAAACGTATTATTATTCTTTGTTTTAAATATTATTAGAGACAGCAAATTTTTCTTATATTTTTAGTTATTATTATTTTTATGATTTTCGAAATAAGAAAATTTAGTTTATGAAATGCTTCTGGAGGGGATAAACGTATTATTTTTCTTTGTTTTTAACTATTATTAGAGAGAGCAAATTTTTCTTATATGTTTAGTTATTATTATTTTTATGATTTTCGAAACAAAAAAAATTTTGTTTATGAAATGCTTTTGGGGAGGATAAACGTATTATTTTTCTTTGTTTTTAAATATTATTAGAGACAGCAAATTTTTCTTATATTTTCAGTTATTATTATTTTTATGATTTTCGAAATAAGAAAATTTAGTTTATGAAATGCTTTTGGGGGGGATAAACGTATTATTTTTCTTTGTCTTTAACTACTAGGAGGGCCCAGCGTGCTTCACTACGCTTATAAATAAAGTTTTTGCGTAGACATTTTGTAGAAGCAATGATTTCAAAAAGTGGTAATGAGATATGCTAACATATAATTTTTGATTTTTCTTTTTTAAATATATGAATGAAAAATAATCAGAACTCCAGCTGATCAGTTCGGATATATGAAAAATTAGCGATCAAATAAGTTAGAGCAAATAAGCTGACTTAAATATTTAAATATTTAAAAATCTTTATTTTGACACACTAGACAACATTTTTTTGACAAAACTTTTTATGAAATAATTTAGTTTTTGATCTCACATACCAATCCCTACCATCAAGATTTCTCCAAATTCAAATTTCCTGCTCGTAATCACTTTAAATGAACTTCGTTGGTTCAATTTAAAGTATCAGAGCCTTTGGGTGGATCAGATCATTATATGATCTCCACAAATTTAAATATACAAGGACTTAAACAGTTTAAAGCTAATCCTTGTCTTGTTTGGGATTATAAAGCTGCAAATTGGCAGGGACTTGCTTGGTTATTAAATGGTTTCTTTGGAAACGCAACTGTCTTTCCAGCCAAGATCCAAACATTGTTGCTTCTAATTTTTCAAAAATATTACTAATAGTTATACGTAGGTTTGTTCCAAATAGTTTGATTGTTCCGAAGGTTGATCGATGGTTTTCAAGTAAATGCAAAAAAGCAATAAAAACAAAAAACGGCTTTTCAAAAGTTTATTCAAAACAATTATGATGAAAACCTTAGATTATACCGAATAGAAAGAAATTTATATAGAAAATTAATAGATGTAGAGAAAGATCTATTTATTAGGAAAAAATTTAATAAGTTTGCTGAGCACCTTACTGGATCACAAATTTTTATAAAGTCGCCAAGGCTGTTCAAGGAAATTTTTGTAAAACTTGTCTACCCCTCTTATTGATAGAGATATTCCTGTTATCGACCCCAAATAAAAGGCTAATTTATTGGGTAGCTGTTTCTGGTTAAATTCTACATTAGAAGAACCCAATTTCCTACCTTTACCAATTCCTAGAGTTTCTAACGAAATGGGCGGATTATTTTTCGTTAAAATATCATTCGGAAAATGCTCTTTCAAATCAATACTAATCTGGATCTGAGAGTATTCCTCCAATTATCCTTAAAACTTTTGCTTTTTCTCTATTTGTCATATAAGAAAGGCTTTTTGTAAGCTCCTGAGGATGATGTAATAATCGAAATCGGATCGAGCACATAAATTAAATATAGTAAAAATTAGTTAATTTATAAATAATAAAAACTCAATTGCGAAATACTACAACAAGAATTTTCATTTCATTTATATAAGAAAGGGATTTTTCCTGATATATGGAAAATGGTTAGTGTACAACCAGTTCCAAAGAAAGGTGCTAAAACGTTTCGAAGAAGTTACAGACCTATATCAATTTTATTTGTTGTTTTTAAAGTATATGAGAAAAATGTCAATTTTAATATTATGAGCTTTTAAGAGTCGTCGATATTGCCAAAGCATTTGACAAAGTAATGGCACAACAATCTTAGTTGAAAATTGAAATGTTACGGCTTAGATGAGCAACTTGTTTTTTGGTTACAAACCTTTATTTTTGAGCGCAAATTTTGGTCAATGTTAACGGTGTTTCATCGAATATCTTTTCAACTAACACTGGTATTCTGTAATGAAGCGCTGATTCGTTGAACATCAACGAAGTGGCATAGCATGCCGCGTACCTAGCGAGATTTTTTACAGCCCCAAACTAGCTTCAGTAAGTGGGGTCGAACGAAGAATACTTGCTGCTCCAGCACAAATACCAGTATTGTACGCGTATCTTGATATGGAAACGGATCAAAGAAAAGCGAAGTGGAATAAGCAGACTCTGGCGACCCCCGTATACGAAAAGAACCACGATCACCTCGTCCAATCCCATAATTCTAACACATTCACACGCTCTCGCACTTGATCCACTCACTCACTCACACACATGCACACATACTCACACACACATGCACACATCCATGCCCATACGCGCATTCACACTACGCGATACAGCCGAGCTACCATATTCAATCAAACAGATTAGCTTGATATCATTTTCATCATTGATGATATGTATGATATGAGATGTCCAGAATATCAACTATTTTGGATTCCGTTGTAGATTAGCAGGCAGGATTGTATTTTTTCTGGAATGTTTTATTTGAACCTTCAGAAGTTTTTTCAGGCTCAATTGCATGACGAAAAAAATGTTTAGGAACAGAATATCAGATGACGAAAGATCTTGTGCTTGACGGCTTGAATATAATGACAAAAGAATTTATGTTTAAAAAAATTTAGTGCATGACTTCGTTGTGAGAGTGGATCTTGGTTTAAGTTTTCGGTACCCGACTGTAATGCTTTCAATGCAACATTTCGTAATTTCGTAATTTACTAAAAGCTGTTCAACGGCTTCTACTAGTATAGACTGATCATACTTGTACACATCATTCCATGAATCCATTATTGATGTCAATATATCTCCGTGTTTTGGAATTGTTTTTAATCAAATCACATCAGGACCACACATATGTTTAACAAACGAGATGCACATCCCCAAATGCCGTTTTAACATTTCTTCCGATTTTGTTCCAAGTTTAATAAAAATAAATACCCTAAAAATGTTCCAAAGATAATATTGAAATCATTTTCACATTGCAATGTAATATACGAACTATTGAATTGACAAAACAACACCCATTGAGATGAAATAATTGGACTAAATATTTGTATGATAACATTTGAATGAATATATTCCTTTTCATCTGCCATATCTTCTTTCACTAATCTAATCGTTGATGCTAATTCACGAAGTTTGTTTTTCGATACATCATCAAATTTAGGATAAACTAAATCATTTTATAGATTAAATAATTAATAAGCCATCCATTTTTAATTTTTGTTTTTAATAATTATGCAAAATTCTTGTTCACATGCTTCCACTTGGATTATGACAGTCATACGCGCATGCAACACATATACTCGCCCATACATACCTACGTCCACACATCCATATACACACACTCATACACCTACATAGACATCCATAATCATTCATACATATAAATAAAACAAAACTAAAATATAACTCACCCCAAGGTTAGTCCAGTTCCCACTCCATGTCCTTACACATTGTACATGGAACCGAGTCCCTTTATATTGTAATCTCCTTTTTGCACAAAACTTCAAGACTCCGTATTCAATCCAGGATTTACTGTATCTTCAAAATCAAAATTTTCTGTAGCCTTTTTACTAGAAGCACAATGACAGCGTCTCCAACCCAATTTCATTTATTAGGCTAGTCGTAGGATCAGTATGATATATATAACAGCACACATAATTTTTTTGGAGCACAACTAAAGCTGGGTTATTTTAAATATTCCACAAAAAATTTCTATTACTATTTTGTGGCAAACAGTACATTCCACCTTAGTTATGATAGTATTGTTTCTGTAGTATCCACACACAAAACAGAAAACCAAATCGACCGATCGTCAATGGCGGATGGATTTAACAGAAAAACTTTTGCCGCTTTTTATTCACCAATTTTTTTTTTATTTGTCAACAAAAAACATTAAAAAAATTTTACTTATATAATTTTTATACACCAAATTTAATCTAAGGTGGATGGCCACTACAGAATTTTCCACAACAAAAATGAATATATTTAAATTTTGATTGTAATATAAGATGAAATATTTGTGGTAATGACTTAACAAAAATGAACACTGTACAATGACTTAATTGTTCTTTTAATTTAAACTAAAATTGTACTATTGACCTTTACAAATAATTGCACTACAACATAAATCTTTTTTTTTTTTGGTTTTAACATTATTTTATCACATTTAAGAGCATTCTAATGATTGAACTAAATATTTTCTTATTTTTTTTTACAATAATTTATCAACATTAAGCTGAGTACCTTTACGGAGCTCCCAAAAATAAGATTTTCTTTTAATCGACAACACATGCAATGTGTAAATATGTCAATCAGCCGTGAATAACTCCCATCAGAAAAATGGCAATAGACTAAGAGCAAGAGATTTTTCATATGTAATTTTGTTTTTACTTAACACTGCACAAACATATAAATTTTTTTCTAAATTGCACTAATAAAACAATTTAACTAATTGAACTAATTGCACTAATTAATTGGAGCTAATTAAAATGTTTATTACTTAAATTAAGAAAAAGAACGTGAATTCCAAAAAAATCATTGTTTTCTGATATTCACGAATAAAATTGACAAGACATAAAAGAGACAGAGGGCCTCTATCGGCTGGTATTTATAGCTCGAACAAGGCCATTTTCAAATGATAACAAAAAAAATGGTTGTCATTATCTGGTAGATTGAATGAAACCCAGTTTGCACATCTGTTTCGTAATAAACTTGAGGAAAGAATATTGTAAGAGATGATTATGAATTGAATGTAAGAAATTGTGTTAAAAAAAAAGAATAACAAAAACAATTTCAAAAGTTATTGACATTAAGGCAAACGAGCAGTAATATACTGAACTCAATTTATAAATTAGTGCATGTGAGAAAGTAGGGCGACTCTAAATTACGGAGATTAGACAACTGCTTTGTAACAGTTCCTCAAGGTTCCGTTTTATCACCTACTCTTTTTCTTCTCTATATTAATGACTTGCTAGGTTCAACAGTGAATACCCTCCATAGCTTTGCTGATGATAGCACACTTCATGTGTCACATTAAATACCAAATTGGTATGCACCATCAAATCTCAATGTCGCTAGATCAAACTTGATAGAGTCATTAAATATTGATTTAAAAACCATCTTAGATTAGGGAGCTCCTAACAGTGTTGAATTCAACACAAGCAAAACGCAAGTTTGCCATTTTTCTAGGTTATCAACACTTAATCCGTTTTTATTAAAGTTTGATTCAAATAATCTTGAAGAGAATGAATCTATTAGACTTCTAGGAGTTGAGATTGAAAATAGTATGAAATGGAATTTTCATATTTTTAGCCTAGCAAATAACGCTGTTGGTACTTTACCGATTCTACGCTGTCGATATAATTCATATCGTGCGTCCTCTTCACACAGAGTAATTAGTTTAATAGATTTTTCTCACTCGCTTTGTGAAAAAATCAAATGTTTCAATTGAATTACTGGTCCATTTCAACGATAAACTTCAGGGTCACCAATTTTAACAACCTCAGATTTGTGTTTTTTGTTTGTGTATATATATAAAAAACTATGGATGGCAGAATGCGTAAATCATGAGCCATGCACATACAATTATAGTTCGGAGTGCCTCCTCTATTGGCAGTACCGTTCCTTAAATTTTGGTTCCCATTCTGTTTCCTACTGCCTTTCTCTTCCCTCTCTTGATTAGGTGTTTGGCGTTGACTTGTTGATTTGTTGACTAGCCCAGCTAGACCAGTGGGTGGAGCGTGAGGAACTGTACCACGGTTTGAATTCGAGCAACCATTTTGTTTTTTTTTTACGATTTTAAATACAAATATTGTGTGTCAGACCTTTTCCTTTCGTTTTGTCCTGTAATAGACAAGTTATTATCTGTATCAACTGTGAATCAACTTCCCTTCCTCTTTACAAAATCATATACTAAAACATAGTTCAAACATTTTCAAATACTTTTCAACCAATTTTATGTGCAGCACACTTTTTTACAAATACATTTGACCCTTCCGGGAAGACCGGATCATATCTTTTTTACTTTCCATTTTTCTGCATATTTATATGAAAATAAAAAGAATTACAGTTTTTTAGTTAATTTGGGGTTTGGAAAATGTAAAAAGAATTGGGTTAGGTCTGAAAATTTAGAACGAACAATTGGGTATTGATAATTTAATCAAACGGTCGAGTTGTGTTTGAATAATTAATGCATAATTCAGTTTTAATTTCATTCAAATATTTGGAGCTTTTCTTTTTTGTTTTTGCTAGAAATTGCCGTTTTTGTTGTTTATTCAAGTAATCGATTTAAGAACCAAAATTCAGATTTAAGAAATAAGAAAAATTGTTCTTAATCTAATTAATTATTGTGGTTAATGTAATAAAAAATTGTTTATGGTAAATTAAGACAAAATTGTGTTTTTTTATGTTGAAAAAACTTCAGAAACTAGGTGGATGACCAGGAGGTCATTAAACCGAACATCTTTAGATAAGTTATTATAATGTGTTATAATTTCTATTTTGATAATCAATAGTAATAGTTCAATGATGTGCTAACGTACATAATTACCGGAAGGTTTGTGATATGGTGTAGTGCACTCTCACAACAAAATTATTTATTTTTAACATTCTTGTAAGTGAGATATGTGGCAGAACTGGTGGACCTTCATGAACCCCCAGACCTCTTACAACTTAAGCTCATACTTATTCGGTTATGTCATTTTTCTTAATTTCAATCAATTAATTTTAATTAATTGAAAACCTCAAAACTCTCAACCACAAAAGAACAACATTATCCTACCAACGTTTTCTAATAAATTCAACAAAATTAAGAAAATTGTAATTATTTAATTAACTTGCTTCATTACTAAAAAGAAAATAATCATTTTGAATTCTGTAAGTGATTCTAATGATGATAATTTTAATTGAAATTTTTCTACAAAATATAATAAAGCAAAAATTAACTTTTTCATTTAAAATTTTTCTTAACTTACTTTTTCAAAAAAAATTTTTACTTTGAAAATTAAAATATATTTAAAATTTCCTTCGAAACTACAAAGAATTATAAAACAAAAGTGTTAAGAAAAGTTTAATTTTAATTATAAATTTTTTGAGTAGAAGAGATGAAATTTTCAATTTTCTTTTAATAAAAATTTAAATTGTGGTTTCTTTGAAAAATAATTTTTCTATTTTTTTTTTGTGTTTATAGTAGTAAAGATAAATAAGTTTAAGATCATAGATAAATTAAAATATTTTAATTAGATCAAGAAGTTTAATTATGTAAACGAGAACAGTTTGTTTCAAAATTGAAGAACTTAAATTTTGATAAAATCATTTAAACTTACATAACAGTATGACACTAAAAAGTACGTGTTTTGTAGATAAAAATATCTCATTTAACTTTAATTTAACTTCCATCAATTTCTTTTAACAAAATAATGTAATAACGTTTTACAATTTATTATAGGTATTTTCGAAAGCTTTTAATATTTTATATATTTATACGAAAATATATTTCTAAGGCATAAAAGTAAAAATAACAATCACAAATTAAACGAGTATAATAATAAAAATAAAGAAAATATCGATTTATATAAATAAAAATTTATTTTGAAGCTTAATAAAAAGCTTTCTTTTGCAAATTTTATATACGAATTTTTTTTTTCAGTGCCTATATTTTCCTGTACAGAGTTTAACATTTTTACGTTATTTTATTAAATAATTTATTTATTTTGACTTTCGTTTTTCGTTTTTTCTTTTTGTTGTTTTTGGATTTCATATAAATTTTCATTTTGATGAAAATCAAAATAAAAATTTATGTTACGGGTAAAGGTAGAAATGAATGCGAATATCGAATAAAATATTTATAGAATGATAGTGTACAGTTGGAAGGTTGCTTAAGGATATAGATTTTTTTTTAATAAAAGTTGAGGTTATAGTTATGGTGGGTATGAATCGATATTATAAATGTTTTTCATTGAGATGAGTCAAATTTTTGAGTTGTTTGAACATTTCTTTAGTACATGACTTTCTATCGCAAAACATTAAATATTTTAAATACTTTGTTTAAAATTCAAAACAAAAACTAAAATATCCAAATAATACAAACAACCATAACAGTTAAAAAATTTACAGAAAAGTTCAACAGAAAAAAAAAACTTTTATTATAGATTTCAGTTATTTGATTGGAAAATGTGTTTAAACTAAAAGTTTTGAAGTTTTAAATCGATAATACTATAAAATACTCGTACAAGAAACAAGGACTTAAGAATATGTTGGAAAAGTTCAAAAGAGAAAAATAAAAGTTTTATTGAACTAACTATTACAGGTTAAAACAAAAAAGTTTTAATATTAATTCTCAATTTAAATCCAATAGAGATTTTGGAATGTAATTGTGATGATGTTTCTAAGCCTTTACGGCTTTTATTTGAATAGCGCTATAATTGAATTTAAAATTTTATAATTTTAAAATACTTTTAGTACTTGGCAACCGTTTGTGTGTGATGTGCACCAATTTGCACTTCATATTACCGAAACATTCAAAAATAAGATACATTAAAGCCTGCTACTCTTAAGTACATCAAAAATTCAACCCCTCTTCTACAAAAAATTTGACAAACAATAAACATAATCGATATTTAACTTATTACTGATATATGATCAATAAAGTAATTATCTATAAGTGGCCGTACGAAACAATTACGAAAACATGATTTTTCAACTCCAATTTGTCCTTTTTCCTTTTCAGTTCCAGAAAAACCAACAATTTTTTCAATTTTTACTTTTGTTCATTTGCCGTATATTTAACATTCACGAAAAGTGGAAACACAATAATAAAAATAATAAGTACAATTCACAGTTTTTTATTACACAAAATTATAAGTAAATTTCATTGTTTTTTATCTCGGTTATTTAAATACATAAGCAAACTAAGGACTGGAAAACTATTACAAAACAACTTTGTTTTCATTAAAGTTAGTTAGTTAGTTATGAAGCTATTTTTTATATAAAACCAAAAGATTAGACTGTAATAATTGAAGCTTTCTTTAAAATACTATTTTGAAAGAATGATATAATATTTTTCATTGAAATAAAGTTTACTGACGTTCACTTTTTGGAACTAAAAGCTTAACTAAAAATTAAAAATCGTTTCACAGAACGACAGGGTATTTAAAAAAAGCTTTCTATTTATCTCGGTCGTTGTGGCTTTCACATTTTATCAAATACAAAAATTAGCACATACATTGAAAATCATTAAATCATACCTATAAGGTTCTTCAAAATTCAATCAACTTTTATTAATGCGAACACATTTTGTCAAACAGTACAAGGTAAAGTACCAAGATCTGCACAGAATCATATACTTTAGCTTATCCGTTCAACAGACACAAAAAATGCATTTGTTTCACATAGAAAGAAAAGAAAAGAAACCAAAAAGAAATTAATCGCGAATGACATATAACAACAAGCTTAATAGTTTGAGGGGAAAATAACTAAAAAAGAGGTACACTAAAATTTTAATGTATGTATACAGTGGAATGTTGTTTACGGGCAGATATTATTTTAGGATCTGAATCTAAATTGGATCAAAATACGAAACGGGTGTATGAGTTTTAGTATGAATATGGGGAATATTGTTTGTTTTAGATTTCAAAAGAATTTTTGTTGGTCGTTACAGAGCTTGATTAAATGAAAATATGGTTGGCAAGAAAAACTATTTGATAAATAATTAAGATAACCAGCTAGACGACAAGCTGTATATACAGAAGGAAGTCTATAGAAGAATAAAAAAGAAACAAAGATGTAAAAGATGAAAAATGATGTAACGAATATCACTTGCACTCGTATTTTTGACCTAACAAGCGAAGAGCTGGTTGAACAGCCGTATTCAATTATTGTTTAACTTGTCATGTCTTGAAAAAATACCCCAATTGAGACACACCGGTTCTTAGCACGATAACACCACCCAAAGTCGCAGTTCAAAGTTGGTAAGTTTACACAAATAAGTTAAACGATAAGTATACAAACGGAGATTGCAAAACTAAAAAAGTTCTGTTGTAATGAAAGATAAAAATATTGAACACCCCGACCATCAAAGGATGTCCCATAATTAAGAGTCCTGTCTAGCAATTGTATCTGGAACTAATGGCAGATTTGAGTAATTAACTCCTGCTACGCACATCAGTTTCCCCCAAAAAATTAGAAAACTACTTGATACTATAACTGGACAGGCGTCCTCAAGCACAAAAAATCAAATTCAGTTACATGAGAGACAACATTTGCTATTGGAGACGATAATGGCTTTCCAAAAAATAAAGTAATAACTTTGTAAAAAAATTGAAAATAAATGGATAAGGGGTAAACTAAAATAAACCACAGTCAGATAATTACAGACTGATCTAACCAGAGCACGCTAATATGATAAGCATATTGGATGATTTATTAGACCAACTAGGGTTAGAAGAAAATGTATCAATGTAAGTAAACAAAAATAAATATAACAAAAAACGAATAATAAAAAAAATTCAAATAAAAAAATTAATGTAAAGAAGAAAAAGGAAAAATGGAATAAATAAACTAATAACTTAAATAAGTTAACAGAGATCTAAAATTAAGAAGACTATTACAAAATAATTTAACAGATCTTAAATTGAGAAAAGACTGGCATAATTTATTGTCTTTAGCATGTTAAGTCCCATGACCTTATCATCTAACTTCTTACATTTGTACAAGATCTAACCAGTCATGCACTCAATTTTGGCTTGTTAAAGCCAGCTTCGCTAATATTTTATTCATGGCACCACCAAGACTAGCTGTTGTGGCCGGACCGTCCTTGGTTGCTTCCGATTATACTGTTGGAACTTCTTGAACGCAGCTCTAATATGATTTCGTAGCCTGTAGAGATCTCTAATACGCGTGATAAAGCTCTTCGTTAATTGGATCAACGAGACTATGAAGGGTTTGAACATGGGTTCAAACACTCAGAATAAGTTCACCAACAAATGAAGGAGTGATACCGAAATTCTTCCAGAAATTGATTCCCAGGCATAATTCCTGATTTACCCTTGGCATAACTGAACAGTAGTTAGTTGTCCGAAGCTTGAAGTCTTTAGTTGTCCCAAGCTGGACATTCAGCAAGTAACAACTCATTATTTCTCAAATTATAACGAAAAGACTAGTAAAGAAAAGACGCAGTACTCTTTACACAAAAGTTTGAGAAAACTATGCAAAATATGGTGTTTTTTAAAAATCAACCCAAATGCTGGGCCGATTAACACCTGAAATGACTCTAATCACATAATTTTGGGTAAGTTTTATTGAGCGAATTGTATAATCATATATGCCACCCCATCATACAGATATTCCGTTTTGAAGTTTTGATGCACTAAGTGTTTGGTAAACAGTTTATAACATTAAAATAGATCACTTTTAGTCAAAATAATTTTTTTTATGAGTATCCAACAATATGAATGCAAAACATAAAATTGTATATAAGATTTTCAGCTTAACTTTGAATTACAAACCAAGATATTAGAATACTTCAACTTATTCAATTGAAAAACAAGTATTACAATTTACATGTTGACAAGAATCAATATGACAAACCATATTTAAACTTAATCCTCAAGCTAGTTTTAAATTAGAGCATTCGATCCTAGTCCCACCATTTAAAATCAAATAGTATGAATTAAACCATTGAGGTAATAGTTTCAAATCATCATTACCTAATTGAGTATTAAAATATGGCCCTGTGGTTGAATATACAAATAAATCGGCAAAAGACACAACCTTTCTATAAAAGGGCTGATCATAAATCGAGTTGATGTACACCGAAAACAATAATATACCAGAACCAAGTACTTCTGAATATTCAAAACCTATCTATGTCGTACCAAAAAGTCCTTCACGGAAAATGATAAAAAATGGAGACTTGTTGTAGATTATAGAATACTTAAAATAAATTAGTTGGTAAAGTTTTTCCACTCCCAAAAAAATCACGATACTTCTCTACAATAAGATTAGCATTATTGCCATTATTTTGGGGTGACACACATAGGCACGACGTTGGCCTGCACACCAGTTCATCAGATAAACTTGGCCGCATTAAATTGGTTGGATGGGTGAATAAACACAGCCACGTTAAAAAATACATGTATTAAATTAATTTTTAAATTAATAAATTAGTTTTTGTTGAATTCTAATAATAAAAACTGAATTAACTAATAAAAAAAAAACAAATAATTCTTTCAGAATATCAAATATGTTCTTTATTATAATTAAAATAAAATATAAGTGAAATAATACAGTATATTAAAACCTTACCTCATGGTTGAGAAAATTCATCCGCCATGAACTTTCCAATATTATTAAAAACATTATAGGATTGTTGAACTGTTCTTACCTAAAAATAAATAATAAAAATTATATTGTTAGTGTTTTGATATACAATTATTATGAATATATTAGTGATGGAAAGCTCTCGAAGTTACAATAATCATATGGAGTCGGATTAGTGAGGCTACAACTAACCCATCACGAAAGCAATTATCCTTAGTATCAAAACCACAAATAAAACTAATGCAACAAAAGGTGACCATCCAAAGAAAGCATTACTAAAGATGGCTAACTTCAAAAACTTTTTCGCAATTATGATAAATTTAACATTCTCAGGTTTACCACAAGAGACAGCATTTATTGACATTGCCGATATTATAGTAATACATAACTCAATCGAAAAACACCCCACAAAATATAAAAAAAATTCTGTAAACCTTCAAAAAATATAATCTAAAGTTAAAACCAAATATATATGAATTGTTTAAATCAGGGGTACATTTCTAGGATACACGTGTTTGTTCTTCTCGTACTACTCCACTCAGACAGGAATTAAGATAGATGTTTCTAAGCTACTTATACAGAATTGCCCAACACCAACGACACCAGAAGTGGTAGTAGAATTTTTCGCATTTTGTAACTACATACTTTTTAGAATGAGACATTAATTTAATTTTTTGTTAATGCTCCGACTCCACTAAATATATAGTTCCTAAGACTTAAGTAAGGTCCCAAACAAATAGTGCCAGGTTTTATTCATCGCTTAGGTAAAGCATTTACAAACCAACAAAAGCTTAACTGGAACAAATCAGTAAACATTTTTTCACTATGATTTTCATATATCATCAAGTTAATTGGTCAAAGATGTAATGGGCAAGGTATTTTTAATCAGGTGTACTTCCTTTTTTTGTACTCTTTTGCTATAGTAATACAGTATAGCATTATTCTTCTGGCAGATCTCTCTAGAAAAGTTGAGGAGCGATAAAACTGCGTTCACTGTGCCTGGTCGGCCATTGTACCAGTTTGTAAGGATGCCCTTTGGACTGAGCAATGCACATAAGACCATGACACAATTAATGGATCGGGTGGTCCTTTCCCATTTAAGGTCCTGTGTCTTCGTATATTCAGATGATCTTCTGATCGTAGTGACACCTTTTAAAACCATATGGATGTATTGAAAGAAGTCTTGAAGTGTCTAAAACATGCTTACTTGACGACGAATGTTGAGAAGAGTATTTTCTTAAAACCAGAAGTTAAGCACTTGGACTACGTAGAAGGTAGAGATGTTTAAGAAATCGATGCATATAAAACCGCCGCGATTACTGATTTTACCGTGCCAACCACGGTGAAATAGATTAAAAGATTTTTATTCTCTTCCATTTAATTATATAAGCTTTATTTGTATGTTTTTTTCGATAATAATAGTATGTATTATTGTATTGTTTTCTAACCTATAGCCTAATGAACTTAACCTATTGTCTAATGAAACTTTTATTCAATTGATATGATTCCAATTGGTCAAGTTATTTTGATTTTATTAAAATTATTTTCAAATTATAATCACAATTGCTTTGATAAGTTTTGTTCAAAAATCAAATTTTAATTTAAATTCTCTTATTTCGTTTAGTTGAACTTGGTTGATTGTATGAGAAGGGCGTTTTTTATCATCAGGGTTTTTTTATTAAGAAATTTGATTTATCAATTAAAACAATAAAGATTTATTGTTTTAATTGAAGAAAATGTTTTTATTTTTTATAATACACAATTCTTTTTTATAATAAAATCTTTGTCAGAGAATAAAGTATTGTAATCGATTCGTGAATAATGAATTTTATTCTCTCGCAAATTAAAATTCTCGCTCGTGTCTCTCAAATTTTAAACTTTTGCTTGAGAATAAACTACTTCATTATTCACTCATTGATTAAACTACTATTAGGAATGGCTGCCATCGTTTTATTTCTGCGTTCACTTCATTAACGGCACCAATATCGGATTTTTAAAAAAACTGCTAACAAATTAGTGGTGCCCCTCGAAGCTGATGTGGCCTTTAATTCGTTAAATAAAGCATTGACTTCACCACCAGTTCTGCTGAATTCTAACTATTCCGAGCCGTTTATCCTAAAATGTGACGTGAGTAATGAAAGTGTAGGCTGTGTACTGGTACCCTTGGAGAAAGAGGGGTGTTGAGCATTCTATAGCCTATATGTCCAAGAAACTGAATTAAGTCCAACGTAAATACCAGTGGCGAAGCGTGCTTCTGAAACAAAGGTAGACATATTCAAAAGTTTTATTAATATGCCAGTAGAAACTAATTATAGTACATTAAGATGAAAATACAGAAAGCTAAGGCTTTTGAACTATGTGGAGTTTGCGAGTTGAAGCGCCAACCGAGATTTGTACCCACATTAAGTTTAAAATGACTTACGAGTTACGTCCATGCATCATATACTATATTTTTTATTCGCCGCAAGCAAAATATTTAAAAAAGATCGTTCAATCTAAATCAAAATTTAAAATTTTAAAAATTTTGAAATAAAAATATTTTGTACAAAAGATAAAGGATATTGTAGAAGAAATTAACAAAAACATTGTTTTAAGTTTAGGGGAGCGATGAATATTAAACATAAAATTCTTTGTAAAAGTACAAATAAACTTTTTCAAAATTCTAAAAATATTCCAAAAATTATAATAAAATCCAAAATTTAAACTTTTGCAACATTCCAAAAATTTTCTAAAAATTATTAAAAAATCAAAAATTGAAAATATTTTCAAAATTCCAAAATTAATGCAAGAAATATAACAAAATCAAAAATTCAAACTTTTCCCAAAATGCGAAAAATATTGCAAAAATTATAACAAAATCAAAGATTGAAACTTTTTTCAAAATTCTAAAAATATTCAAAAAATTAATCCAAAATCAAAGATTCAAATTTATTTTCCAACTGTTCCTGTTATTTAGAAGTCGTGAAATCGAATCTGGAATCACACAAAAAATTGCTCAAGAAACATCTAACTAATAATTACAATTTTTGTCAAAAATGTTTCCCATAATATGTTTCTCAAAAAATTTGGAAACAAAATATATTGTAATAAACTTCGTCCAGAATGGGTTAATTTAATTTACTCATACATAACCAATATATTCTGCATAAATGTTTTCCACATTCAAACTATTGCAAAGATGGTTTAAAGAATGAGTTAACTAATACATTTTGCATAAATTAATGTATATTAAATTTAAAATTCCGAAAGAAATGCTGCCTTTTTGCAATAAATTTTGCAATAAACTTTTTGTCAAAGAAAACAAGAAAAAACAAAAAAATCGGTTTTGCGCATTTTTTTCGAAATATGTTGAGGTGAGGGTAAAAATGGTCCGTACAAAAGTTGTAGATCTTTTTATTTACTACAATTTTAGGATATGACTCTTTTTGATAGGATGCACGGTTTAGCCAGAAATCACGAAAAACCCCTTTCAACCCCTAAAAACCCCTTTCAACCCCTAAAAACCCCTTTCAACCCCTAAAAACCCTCCCCATTCTCCCCCGGATAGCAGCTGTCGGTTCGATTTATGTTTCCCTCTTTTACAATATCGTGGTCTACAATATTCCGTTGTTAGTTTGCTGTAACCAATTATTTTTCTTCTTCTAATTTTTTCCTAAAAAGAAATCCAAATCCTATCCAAAAAGAAATAAAGGTTGAAAATTTGTTGTTGTTGCTATTGCTTATTGCGGTAGTCATAATTTAAAATGTTTATTGTGAGAAAAAGATTTTTGTTTGGTTGTATGAAGCTCGGAAACGTTTGTATTAAAGTTTCAGGAACATAGCTGAATTGTTTTTGTTCTAATTATTGTATTAAAACTTAATGATTTTCTTTGAACGTTTGACAAAATAGTATTAAGTCGACATATGCAAACAATATGAAAATAAAGATTCATATATATATCATGTTTGGGTAGACACTGTCTATTGTGTCTATACCGACGCTTCGCCACTGGTAAATACTTCGTCAGTGAAAAGGAATGCTTTGCTGCTATCATACGTATTAAAAGTTCTATGCATACATCAAGGGTCACCCTTTCAAAATAATTACCGATCAAGCTTCTCTAAAGCAGTTAATACAGCAAAAAGATCTGTCAGGCAGGATGAAGCTTGAAGCTGCAAGGGGTTCACTGTTAGTATTAAACATCGGCGTGATGCTCGTGATGCTCGTTTGATCCCGATTTGAACGTCCCAACTTCTTAAAGTGAGAGCTATCTTAAGATAGTACAGATAGTCACTGACTCCAATGAAGAGAATCATTTACTTACCTCCGATAGACTAGTGTCTACAAAACTTCATTTCTTCCAGAGTGATGTTACATCGGAAGGTGAAACTGGGAAGCTGTGGATCCCAGAACCGTTAGCCCTCTGCCCACGGTTGAGCTGCGAAAACCTCATAATATTTACTTTGATTTTACTTTTGGCCCCGGTTGGCTCTAGTGGGACGTGCATCTTAGCGAAATTACTTGTGCTCTTCGATGTTCTGTACATCATACTCTTAAAATGTTTTCTCTATTATGCCACATTTGGGATACCCATGATCCCTCATGGTACGTCCCACTCTTTACACCGACGCTTGAATTGTCTGGACGATAGTGAGGAAACCCTAGATTGCCCAGATTAATTAAAATCAATTATGCAAGATTCGCTTCCGAATTAAGGAGCTGACCAAGCCTTTGTGCAAAATGCAGTTCGCTACAATTTGCGGTCGCCAAAACGTGCTTCTGTTCCCGGTGATATCGTTTTCCGTTAAAACATCATATTGAGTGACGCTGAAAAACAGATATGTTTCATATTAGCCGAAAAATTTGTGATGACGAAAGATATCAGGTTAGTTGGTAACACGTTTTATGAACTAGAGGATGTTATGTCTCGCCGACACGAAGTATATCATTCTAAAGACATCCGTCAATAAATATATGCTTCCCCCGGTCTCCTTTCCTTGCCTTTTTTTTTTCCGAAAAGTCCATCCCAAATATTTTTGTATATTGGATCTCCTCCCTTAATGCGATTCTCGGCTGTGAGTTTTTTCTGGCCCGAATAGCTAAGTCGATAGAGCCTGAGAGTTTATCTCGAGGTTTGGGTTCGAGTCCGGCTCAAATTTACTTCCTGATTTTTTCTACGATGTTCAGGACAAATGTATTTCCATGAAATTCGTACTTTCTTTCCTTGTCCTGTAACGGGCAAGATGTTCCTTATCAGGTATACCTCCTTTTTTCGTCCTTTTTAGCTAAAGTAATAAATTATAGCATTATTTGAAAATATATGTATATATTCTCAACGACATCTCAACCCACGTTTTTTGCAAAAACAAACACAATTAGTTAAAACATTTCCAAGTACATCTGATACTCTTCCGGTAAGTCTTATTAAATTATTTGATATATTTTTTATTCATTTTTTCACCTTATTATGAAAAATTCCGTCTTCATTCTACGGGAAATCCCTAAGTTGTTTCTTAGCTTAAATCTTCAATTGTTACTTTGAAACACATTTGGAGAAGAAATTAAATTTTTCCTAGGGTTTATGTTTTTCTAGAATTTATTGTTCCTAGGAAAAACTACATATTTTCATTAGTTTTAATTGATTTCAGAAATTTTGTTTACCTTCAGAGTTACTGTATCCTGTAGAATTGTTTTTTTACATTTTTTCTATTTTTGCCTGTCAGCCTATGCTAGCTAATTATTTCAAATTGTTGTGTAATGACTGAACAAGCTTTTTACTTTAATTATGACAATGACAATAACGATCAACATTTTAAAGTCATAGTCAAGTTATAATTTAAATATTATCCGCCAGTTTGTCCGAAACGGTTTTCAAGAAATATTTTTAAAACAATCTCTAATCAATTTTTTTTCCTAAAACCTTTTTGTTTTAGTTCACAAAAGATGGAAATTACAGGAAAATCCTTTTCCATCTCACAACGAAATTCAAAACAAAACAAAAATTTTCTACAGTAACAATGAAATTAATTTTCGTTTTTTTTTGCTTCCTTTTTTATGTATAAAAAAATGTAAATCTTTTCACATTTTTTTTTGTTGTTGTGTTTTTACCTCCTCCAACATTATCATCATCATCTACAATCACAAATAGCATTAGAAACAATATGAATAAATAAATAAATTTGAGTTTCTTTTCAGGACTTTTTTTTATCGTGCGGTGTTTTGTCTTTTACACTTGAATTGGAAGGTTTGATATTTTGTTGCAGTTGTCTTTTTTTCTTTTAAAGGAAATAATCTTCTCAGAAAGGAATATTCAGACATCATCATTACTTATAAACAAAAGTAATTGTGATTCTGTTGTAAAGATTTTCTAATTTAGTTTTTAACTCAGTATTTGTTTGTTTTTTGTGATTGTTATAAAAACAGTGGATTACATAAAACCATATTTTAAATTCGTAATTCGTGCTTAATCGTACAACTTCTTTTTAAAATACTTTTAGATGACGTAATCTTACAACTCGTAAGAAAATCTCACTTCACTGAATATATATGAACTAAAAAAAATATCTGCATTTGTTCAAAACCATTATAAAACAGTAATTAAAAAATTTTACTATTATAACTGTAATTTAAATTGTTACACAATTTCAAAGAACACAACAAAAAAAAAATTGAAGAAAATAGTTCAGTTATATTCTTTTATGCAAAAATAAAAAATTAAATTCAATATAAAAGAAACTTCTATGAAAATCATTTTGCATTCACATTTTCTGAATGGTTGAATTAAATACTAAAATTACATAACTAAAATCAAAAGCTTTTGTAAAAATTATAATTAATTTTAGAAGAAAAAATACAATTGAAATAATAATAATTATATCTCATTAATTTTAAAAGCTTAATTGAGCTAAAAATTTCTAAGCAGAAAATGAAAATACAATAAATTCATTAAATAATAAAGTTAAGTTGTTATACGATAATAAACAGTTTTGCTATAAAAATAAAATAAAATAAAATTTTTTATTTGAAATAACAAAAAGTTCACAATTATCGTTGTTAAAATATTAAAGAATATTAAAGATTTCCTTTAAGTACATTTTAGAATAACTTCCATTTACTTTTGTCATTTTTATTATTTTTTAGAACCTCGTATTTTTTATGCGATAATAATTAAGTTTTTTAAGAGTAAGGCATAAAGTTTGGCTGGAAAGTTGGAATCTTTCAAAAACTTTGTTGACAGTTAAAAATAAACCGTATTACCTGACATTTTATTGCAGAAATGAACATTAATTCATCAATCATTTAAAATGACTGAGCTTATGTGACCTGTGCGAACCCATAACCGATGTTTTGAAAAACGAGAACTACGTATTTTTTCTGACTGAGGAGTTAGATATTTCAACTCCGACGTATTGTAATTAGGGCTGGGTAATATTAAAAAACTATCAATAAGTATTAACATATCAATATATTGGTGGCAAATATCAATATATGGATACTAACCGTTATATTTTGTTACATGTAATAGTTATCAATATTTGAGGTATTGTCTTTATCTATATTTTTTTGATATCGGCATTTTCTATAACTTAAGCCCTATAAGCAGTAATAAAACACCCAAAATATTTGTTTAATAAACTTTTATAAGTTTCCAGGTCATGGATTCTGTTTTACAGCTTTTACCTGAAAGATAAAAGTTTCCCTAGTTATAGGTAAATAAAATGAAATTTTAGTAAAAAGGGGAATTCCCTTACAATATTTTACAAAGCGTAATTTTGTGTAAGGGAGGTACTTTTCGTATTGTCTTGTATTTTTTTGATTTTTTTGAACGCTTTGTTTTGATGTTAACATAAATAAATGCTTTAAAAAAATGTTTTACTATTTTTTTCAAATTATAATGTACGCCTGTCACAACGGGCTAATCCAAAGGGAATTTCCCAAAATGTAATGAAATCATTGAGCTTGACCAATAACATTTCAATTATACTGATATTTCCCCTAGGGCAATTATTGCAAATATTTTATTTTTACTTCACAACAATTTTTAATTGTCTGAGGTAATACAATTTATCGAGAAAAAAAAATTTACATACCCCAAATTTTGTTTCTTCTTTTGTTTTAGACCATTCTTTATCTAAATAGCCAATAAAAATTTCGGTGTACGTCAGTGTGTGGGTGGGTGGGTGGTTTGGTGGTTGGTTGGGTTGGTTGTTCGACCTTTCTGCATAGGATCGTGACGAAACTTTGGCAAATGATACAAGTTTACTTGAAAATGGAAGATCTGGATTCATTTCAAATTTGGACAAAATGGGGGGGGGGGGTCTCTCGATCACCTCTAAGTTTAAATCTTCAATAATTTCTAATCCCAACTATCGATATTATGGAAACGTGGTATTTAAGGTTTTAGTACTGTTTCCAACATTTCTGTATACCAACTTCCGATTTGTCACTTCCGGTTAAGTGACTTTTTTTTCAAGTGTTTATCCCTACTGTAGCCTACAGTTACCGATCGATTTTCATTAAACGTTTTCATTTTGTTGCTAAAAGCTTTCAAGTAACATGAGAAAGATTCTATCAACTTTTGGAGTACATTGGATAAAAGGTTGGGGTCAACCATACAACAAGTGGTTTTTTCCACCATGTTGTTTATAATTATTACTATGTCTTGACGTAGCAATTAATTGGTTACTACAATATATTATTTAGGTCAATTAATTGTAGTTTCAGTCTTGACTAATGAAATTATTGGTTATTTATTTCGACCTGACGCTTAATGGTCAATACTAAAATCAACTGAATACAATTTTTCAATTGTTTCAGTTTGTTAATTTTTATTTTTTTGTAGTACATTTTTTGAATCTAGACAATAAAATTGGTAAAATAATTTTCGTTGTACAGATTATTTTTATAACATTAATTTTACTAAAATGTCTTCAATAAATGAACAAAATTTAAAAAAAAAACATTTTCGTATAGATGAAACCCAAATACTTTTCAGTATTTGGAAAGACGAAAATATTTCAAAAATGTTTTCAAAATTTACCAACTAATTGCAGAAAAAATGAATGAGTTCGGGTTTGTTAGATCTCGGAAGCAAGTGAAAAACAAAATCGCTAGTTTAAAACAGGAATTTGGAAAAAGGAACCCAAAATCTTGTAGGCATTTTATATTTTATTGAATGTTAAAATAAAACCATCATATCGATTTCTTATTTTTTTTAAAGGACAAGCGGTACCAGATTGGATTTTTTATGATGATCTGAATATTATTCTCTGCGCTAAAGAAAAATATAATATGGATTTATGAGATGACAGTATCCCAAGCAGCAGCTTTGATATAAGGTAAAATTTGTTTATTTAAAATTGTTTTCAAAATTGAAATCGTTTGTATCAATAACATTTTTTTTATAACTTATAGCATTGATGATAACATGAATGATAGCACAGAATCAAACGTGGTACAATACCTCACAATTGAGCCATTAGATATTGATGCTGAAATAAGAGATGATTTATCTAAAAGGCAAAAAAAAATCAAAGCGCGTTATTGATCAGGCGCTTGATTAATTAGTGGAAATGGGAAGAGAGAACAACAATATTCTACAAAAAATGCTAAAACTAGAAGAGATTGACCACAAACTTATTAACGCCTTATAGACTGAGAGCTAGTGAACCCTTTGGGTAACGGTCGTCCTGTAAGGCTAGAATTTTTTTCCTATGAAGGGATTATTTCCTATGAAATCTAGAAAACCGCTCTAGGGATTTCAAAAATGTTGGTCTAAAAATAGGTTTACTATATGAACAGGTAAGAAAGGATGTTGTGTTCGATAAATTAATGGAAGTGTGTTAAAAGAAGGAAATTTGCATATTTTTTGCTTAAAAAACGTCCGTTTTAAGTGATTACGAATAGGAACATTGAATTTGGAGAAATCTTAATGGTAGGGATTGGTATGTGAGATAAAAAACTAGATTATTGCCCTATAAGTTTGTCAAAAAAATGTTGTCAAGTGTGTCAAAAGAAAGATTTTTATTTATTATTTTACCCAATTTTTTGGAAAAAAATAAAATGAATTATTTGTATGACATGAAATTTTATTATTAATATTGAGAATTGTGGCATAAGTTTGTCAAAAACATAATGTCAAGTGTGTCAAAAAATGATTTCATTTATTTTTTTAAGCCAATTTTTTTGAAAAAAAATTTAGCTGTTTTTATGACGTAAATGTAATTAAAAATGAAATTGAACATGGAAATTTTTGAATTTGTTATAGTTTTTGAAATGTTTTTGGAATTTTTAAAAAAGTTTGTATTATTGATTTTATAATAATTTTTGCTATATTTTTAGAATTTTGGAAAAAAGTTTCATGTTGTTGTTGTTGTAGCGACGGGATATGCTGCTGTTCGTCCGGCTCCAAATCCAGATTCAGGAACTTTGCTACTGCACTTGGGCGGTACCACAGATCTTTCTTCATCAGGTCGATTGGTTTTTCTGGAAAATTGAAGAGGAGTTAGCATTATGTGGCGTGCCCTCACATATGGGACAAATGTCGACAATTTCATGGTCAATTCTATTCATGTAGTTGTTTAAGATGCGTGACCAATCGGATCTTAACAGCGCTATGATGATTCTGGTGCTGCGTGGCAGTTTTACTTCTTCGGCCGCGACTTGTGGTAGTTTGCTATTAAGAATTTGATTTTGGGCGTATTTCTTTATTGTGTCTTCAACGACTTTGGTATGTATATTTTTTAACCCCATTGATTGTCTTGATTGTTTTGAACATCTTTTAGGAAGCATTTCGCAGTCCTTCTTATGTCTCTAGGTGGTGTTTTCATGGATAATGTGTCATTGCAGGGATGTTGCTCTTTATGAGAGGACCAAAGATATTGTTTGGTAAGCATTTCGTTGTGTTCACGGACCGGCAATATGTTACTTTCCTCGTGTAGGTGATCTCGGTGGGCCATCAAATGGCATCCGGTTTCTGTACGCAAGGCTGCGTTCTATGTTATTTGAAACTTATTCCAATGGGTGTCAGCGACTTGGGGTGTCCATATGGGAGCGGCGTAATTTATGAAAGGCCTTCTTATTGCTTTATATGCTGTTATAATATTGTTATTCCTGTTGTTTAGTTTTGTATTTACTTGTTGAGCATGAGCGTTGAATTTAAGTAGTGGATCAAATATTACCCCCAGCAGTTTTGGATTTTTGACGGTAGGAATTGGTATGTTGTCAATGCAGATGTTACGTGTTGTATTTACCTCCTTCGTCCGTGTGGTGAAAAGTGTGGAAATGGACTTTTCGATGGACAGTTTTAATTTTTTGGTTTTAAACCATTCATTCAAGGTGTTACGGTAGGTGTTTAGGACATTAGTGAGTTGATCCAGGCTGTGTCCTGTCACAAGTACCGTGCAGTCGTCTGCATATGACGTGATGGTTATTCCTTCTGGTGGTGCGGTAGACTACTTAGGTAAAAGTTGCATAATGAAGGTGAGAGAACTCCACCTTGTAGAACTCCTTGTCTGTGTTTAGTGACATATTAGTGTTGAATGTTTGACATATGTTGTTTAGAGATATAAGTGTTGAACATGTCGTTCAGTAGTGCAGTGTGAGGCACTGTGTCAAAAGCTTTTGACAGGTCAAGTGCAACTAAAATTGTTCTAGCACTGGGTTGTTTTTGGTTTAGACCATCGTTGATTTGGTTTTGGATTCTAAAATCGTGGTGGTTGTACTATGTGCTTTCCTAAAGCCATGTTGATGTGACGCCAATTTGCAAGATCCAGTTAACCGAGGTAGTATCAGTACTTCTATCAATTTTGCAACCGATGAGAGGATAGAGATCGGTCTATAGGATTCTCCCTTTTCTTCAGGCTTCCCAGGTTTCAAAATGGGACTCGTCGTAGCCGTTTTCCAGACATTTGGTATCTGAAGCGTATTTAGAGATTCGTTGAGTATGGTAGTGAGAAAGTTCAACCCTTTGGGTCCAATGTGTTTTAGCATAATGGCTGAGATACCGTCTGGTCCAATAGCTTTAGATGGTTTGGATTTCTTTATTGCGTTTCCAACATCTTCTTCGGAAAATATGATATTGTCGAAATATTCAGTATTAAGTTTGCGCATATGTCTTACTACTAACCTAGTTTATTTTTCATGTTTACTTTGTTTTTCTGTAAACTGCGTGTTGAATTTTTTTTTGCGCATTTTCTATGGTTTTCGGTTGGGATATCATCAAAGGAGATCATGCAGTTGTTATGCGTTTGACGCGGATGAGTTAAACCCTTAATCACCTTCCACGGACTTTTATTTGTGCCAAAGTTTGACTAACTCACTAAATCTTTCTATTTGTTACGTTTGGGTTCCATTACTCGCTTATTTATCTGCTTGTTTAGGCTCGGAATTCTAGAATCAGCTTGATCTGCCTTACGGAGGTCATCTCTTTTGGAGGAAGTACACAAGCTTCTTGTGGGAAGTTTGCTTTAATATTTTGTATTCTGTCGGCTGGAATGAAGCGAGATCTAGCTTTGTAAAAAATTTCTCTGAATTTTCTTTCCCCAGAGAGGATGTCAATTGGTAAAAATTGCTTACTGAATTCCGTTTCAGTAAAATTGGTAAAATTATCCCAGTATGCTTTATTAAAATTATAGATGTCTTCTTCTCGGATTTCATTTCGTTTAAGGAACGGCTTAAGGTTATTATGATCGGCACATGGTCTGATCCCAAAGCAATTTCAGTTATCCATTCAGCGGTTGGCATTAGTGACATGCTGGCAGGTGAGACATCTGGAGAAGAATATGAGTTATTTGTTACTCGTGTATCACAGCTGCTTACTGGTGGAATATAAATATTGTCTAGATTTATCTTCGTATTTCCAGATTTTATTGTAATACCCAGTTGTTCTAGGTGTTTATCAGTTCCAGGTACTGCTGGTAGTGTATTTGTACGGTATATAATGGTTCTGTGTACGATAAAGGCAAGGCCACTGTTACGCGGTAATTATGTTAACCTCGAAAACAAAAATAAAATTTATTTAAGACAGACCAAAACAAATTGTGAACCTCTAGATGTCGTCGTTGCCTCCAGCTCAGTAGGAGAGGTATTTCGGTTCACTTGTACTGCCTTCTGTATGACGACTAAATTACACCGTTCCCATTCTAACTCACTAATTCTTCACTCACACAAAAACTAAGAATTATATCATATTTTTTTGCATTACGTTATAATATTCAATTCAAAAATCATAATAATCAGGACAAAAAATCAAAAGTTACACTATTTTTATTTAACACTAGTTAGTTAATTTTGAAAGAAGATATAGAAAATATATATTCAAATGTAATATGAAATAATAAAAAAAATTTTAACTTGCTGTTGTGTTGAATAATTTTTCATCTGACTTTGATCTATTGTAAATTGTAATATTGTGATTGTATTATCCTTTTGTTTTGTTGAATCCACATATTTGTTAATAACTGCAAACATTAACAACTTAAATGATAAAACAGTTGATGGTTAAGAATTTCTCATCCAAATATGGTATATCTGCATTCGTAATATTGTATTTTAATATTTTTGTTTGTTTTGTTAATCCAAATATTTGTTAATAACTGCAAACTTAAATTATGAAAAGTTGATGGCTAAAAACTTTTCATCCAAATATGGTATATGATTCGTAGTATTTGCATTTTAATATTTTTGTTTGCTGTTAATTGCAAGTTTACTGCAACTTAGTTTTTTAAGATAATTTCGTTTAATAAAAAAAACATGATAAATGAAATTTAAATAATTTAATGATTTTAATTTTAACAGTTCAATCCACTAAATTTTCTAGTTCAATTTTAACTTAATTTACAGGTTTAGTTTTTTCTTTCTAATTCTATTTTCTTCACAATTAAATAATTCCAATAATTATTACTAACTGTAATTTAATTTTTATAACATAACTAATATATATTAAATATTCAATTAAATAATTAAATAAAGAAATGCACAAAAAAATATTTTTTCTTTAATTTTAGTTTCCACATAACTATAAGGCAAATAATTTTTTTTATCTTTTATAAATTTATAATATTTTGTTCACTAGAAATTTAAAACTCGGAACAATAATTCACAATAAAAATGATTGACAATAAATTGAATAATTCGACTTAACCGAAATAAAATAAAAATTATAATAATCCCAAAATCTTTAATTTTTTTGATTTTATATCTAATAAACGGAATTAATTTAACTGAGTTTTGTATACATATCCATACATAAATACATTTATGGTAGCAATTAAATCAAGTTTTGCAAACATACAAACATACATAGAATGCATTCATGGTAGCAAACCAGGGGTTTGTTACACCACCACCTTTGTCCTTCCCTCTATCCATTCTTATAATTCTATAATCACAGATACTATCACTAATCTTAGATCTAACATTTAATTTGGTTTCTTGTAAAACCGCGACTAGAATATTGTTTTTATACATAAAGTTTATGATATCATCGATTTTGTTTATGAGACCGTTGCAGCTGCATTATTTTCACATCAATTGGCGTTTCCAGATGTGTTTTCATCCACATTTTGTTCTGTTGCGAGCTCGTGTTTGTATGTTGACTTGATGCATGACAACATGACGCTATGTAGTTTTTGGTCCTTTGCTTATATGTTGCAAGGCCAGAGAAGTTCTTGAGATGACACCATTCTATACAGCTATTACACTGGACGGATGTAGTGTTTGTCCTTAAAATGTTTTGGAATATTGCACAATGCCATATTTCAGTTGGTCAAGGATTTATTTCAATACCGGACATGACGAGGAGGATTTGAAGCAGAAAAGGTTTCTCAGTTCCGACCAAAGACCATCACAAAAATTTCGACAAAAAGTGCTACCACGACGAAAAAAATTTTCGTCTTTGATTTTGTTATAATTTTTAAAGTATTTTTAGAATTTTGAAAAAAAAAAAAAGCATTTTTGAATTTGTGTATTTTATATCTTTTTAGAATTTTGAAAAATGTTTGAATTTTTGATTTTGTAAGAATTTTAGGAATATTTTTAGAATTTTGAAAAATTTTAAATTTAGGACTTTATTATAATTTTTGGAATTTTGAAAAAAGTTTCAATTTTTGATATTGTTATTATTTTTGCAATATTTTTAAAATTTTGAAAAAAGTTTGAATTTTTGAATTTTTAAGAATTTTTGGAATATTATTAGAATTGAGAAAAGTTTTAAATATTTGATTTTATTCTAATTTTTGGAATATTTTTGGTATTCTGAAAAAAGTTTCAATTTTTGATTTTGTTATAAATATTTTTAGAATTTTTGAAAAAAGTTTTATTTTATTACTTCGGTTTGAAAGACCTATGTATTACATTCATGAGCCAAAAGTGAAATTCTTACCCCCATTTTGTATGGCATTTCTCGACGTTTTAGGACCTACTGATTCCAAAAGCGCAAAAAAAAAATATGTGTTTGTCTGCCGGCCGGCCGGCCGTCGTTACCAACGAAATCTAGAAAACCGCTGGAGGGATTTCAAATATTTTTCTAAAAATAGGTTTACTCCAGGGACAGGTCCAAAAGGACACTGTGTTCGATAACTGTACCGAAAGTGTGTCAAAAAAATCATTAAGTGTGTCAAAAATAGCCAATTTTCATATTTTTGGCTTAAAAAACTTTCATTTTAACTGATTACGAGTAGGAATATTGAATTTGGAGAAATGATGGTAGGGATTGGTATGTGAGATCAAAAACTAGATTATTGCATTAGAAGTTTGTCAAAAAAATGTTGTCAAGTGTGTCAAAAGAAAGATTTTTATTTATTATTTTACCCAATTTTTTGGAAAAACACAAAATTAATTATTTGTATGACATGAAATTTTATTATTATTATAGAGAATTATGGTATTATAACTTTGTCAAAAAAATAATGTCAAGTGTGTCAAAAAATGATTTCATTTATTTTTTAGCCAATTGTTTGAAGAAAAAAATTACCTGTTGACGTAAATGTAATTGAACATGAAATCGGACAGGAAATTTTTGAATTTGTTATAGTTTTTGAAATATTTTTGAAGTTTTGAAAAACGGTTGTATTTTTGATTTTGTAATAATTTTTACAATATTGTTAAAATTTTGAAAAACTTTTCATTGTTTGATGTTGAAATAATTTTTGGAATATTTTTAGAATTTTGAAAAAAGTTTAAATTTTTGATTTGATAATATTTTAAATATTTTTGGAATTTTGGAAAAACTTTCAATTTTTGATTTTGTTTTAATATTATGAAATCAATTCCATTTATTCAATCAATTCAATCAGGCCTCTTTATTTTTAAATTTAAATTAATTATTTTAATGACATTAAATTGTAGATATTTTGTTTTTTTTTGTTTTTTAAAGTTGACACTTGAAATGGCTGAACGCTAAATGGAGTGCTTTTTGAGTAGTTTGCCGAGTGTACCATCTTTTCATTAATTTATGTTAATTTATGATCTGTTGTAATAACCCGGCAACGTATTGAAGTTTTGTGTAAGTTTTGTAATAAATTTCTAAACAGAGATAAAATACGCTTGTCCTTTTGGAAAAGAATTTTTGTTGAATACATCGCTGCCCAAAACAAAAACAATATCCTTTTAAAAGCCTTTGACCGAAAACTGTATCAAAAGCCGTAACCCAAATCGTAGTCTTGATATCTCAGAGTCTTGATATTGCTGTCCCTTAATATATTTAGGATTATAATTCACTAGATTGAAATTTTCAATAGATCTGAATTACTAACGATTTTTTTAAACACCAAAAAAGAAGATGAGTTTTTCTCTAAGTAAACGCAAAACATACATTCAAGTTTAAAAATTCTGATGATTTTTATAGTAACTGATGATTTTCATAATTACACTCCCATTGCTCACAAACATTTTTAATAATTCAAATCAGCTCATAATTTTAGTCTAGTGATTTATAATTCTAAATTTTTAAATTTCTCAAAATCAGCTTATTTAAGACTATTTATTATTAGAGGAAAAAAAATTTGATCCCAATATTTCGACCTTGCGGGTCGTATAACATATATAAAATTATGTATATATAATACTACATTATCAAAATAAACAAAAAATGTTTAAAGAATTTATTGCACACAAAATCTTTCATTCGTAACAGAAAAAAATATGTAACCCCTGATGATGACCCGCAGGGTCGAAATATTGGGGTAAAATTATTTTTTAAAAGTAATAAATAATTTATAAATAAGCTGATTTTGAGAAATATATCACTATAATGATATATGACTATAAATATTTAATAATTCTAAAATAACACTAGTTTACAAATTTTGAACTTTTTTTGTCTTCCTAAATAAAACCCAACTTTTCTTATGGATTTGGACCTCCTGAACACGAATATCATATCCATTTTTTTTTTGTTAGCTCTTGAGTAGTGTTATCCCACTTTCGTAAATTTTCAGGTAATTATCCCACTATCGTAAATTTTCAAGTTTAAATCAATTTTTTTTTGTTTGATAAGCTACAACAACAATTGCATTGAGAGACTGAGTTAAAAAATTATACCACTTTCGTAAATTTTCAGGTAATTATCCCACTATCGTAAATTTTCAAGTTTAAATCAATTTTTTTTGTTGATAAGCTACAGCAACAATTGCATTGAAATTAATTCAAATTGCATTGAGAGAATGAGCTTGAAAGAAAAACTAGAGAAAGTGATTTAAATCTTTTTTTGTTGTTGTATCTTATAAGAAAAAATTCATTTTCGTTCCCACTATCTTTCATGAGTTGAGTTGACTGAATCAACTGAGAAAAACAACAACAATTGAATTTTGTTTCATAACTTTTTTCTCGATATTATATTACAAAAATATGGGACTTTCTCACATGATGTGTTAAAGGTAACAAAAATTGTTTTTGTTGTAGTATTTTGTTTCGTAATGCGTGCGGCTTTTTTTTGCGTTAAATGATTAAGTAAAATTTCGATTTTTTTTTTCATTGGGGCACATGTGTTGTTCTTGTTTTTTTTTATTGTTATATAAGATTTTGTGTGTTAAGCGAGCAGAAGAATCAAAAATATGGGACTTTCTCACATGATGTGTTAATTGATTGACAAAAAACAGAATGGATAGAAAACAAAATATGAAAAAGCATGTGAATTGAATTTTGTTTCATAACTTTTGTCTCGATATTATGACACTTTGTTGTTTTGTTATGTAAGATTTTAATTTTCTCGACAAAAAAAAAATTGAAGATGTTCATGATATATTTTTTTTTTTGTAGGTAACAAAAATTGTTTTTGTTGTAGTATTTTGTATTTTGCGTGCGGCTTTTTTGCGTTAAATGATTAAGTAAGATTTCGATTTTTTTTCATTGGGGCACATGTGTTGTTCTAGTTTTTTTTTTTCGTTGTTATATAAGATTTTGTGTGTAAAGCGAGCAGAAGAATTAGAACAAATTGTGTTGGAAAAAAATTATGATGTGTTGGAAACCTAAAAACTTTTTATTTGGAATTTTAGACGGATGCCTGAAATAAGTTGTTAATTGAAAAAACTAAAAAATTATAAATAGATGTTCGAAATGGACCATATCATTTATTTCAAAAAATATGTTTAATGTGGAACAACCTTTTACCATGCAGATTTCTGGTCCTTCTTCTTCGGGGAAGACCACGTTTGTATTAAAGTTCTTGCCACATATTCATGGTATAAAGAAACTGGTTTGGTGCAATGGTGAAACTAATTCGGTCGATCTAAAAGATTTCGATTTTGAAGATATTGAAATGTTAGACAACGTCCCCGAAAATTTTGATAATCTAGAAAACACATTAATCATCTTGGATGATTTAATGACTGAGGCGTATAATAAAAACGTTTGTGAATTATTTACCAAGGGTTCACATCATCGAAATATATCTGTTATATTAATTACCCAAAATGTGTTCCATCAAGGAAAATTTTGCAGAGACATTTCGTTAAACTGCAAATACTTAGTTATGTTTAATAACCCCCGAGATAAATCTCAAATCTACCCGCTTGCTAGACAAATTTATCCAGAAAATATCAAAGAGTTTGTAAGAGTATATAAGGAGGCAGCTTCAAAGCCTTACGGTTATTTATTTATGGATTTGACACAATCGTGCAACGACTTATTTCGCTTCCGCTCGAATATTTTTAATAAAGATTATCAAGAGTGTTATGCGCCATCTAAACTAGTATCACAGCTAAAAAGGAATGAAGCGGCTCATGGTACACAAACATACGTTACATATGTTAAGAAATTGTAAGCCCCGTATACGTAAATTTATATTAGTAAAACAGATTTAATCAAAGCCTTATATGAAGTGTGTTTAAATGTTTTAAATGGTAATGTCAATATCGATAACAACTGTAAAACTCGTTTGAAGAAACATAAGAGTGCTTTACGTAAAATTGTCGATTCCAAATCTAATTTATCGGTGAAACGTAAGGTGCTAGTACAAAAAGGTGGATTTTTGCCTATTATCTTATCAGCTGTTTTATCTGGGGTTATTGGAAAGTTATTGGAGGAAGTTACAAAATGAGTTTACAACGTATGATTGTTGTTCATCCTGATACATTTGAGCAGTGGAAAAAAATTATGTTAGAAGACAATAAACTATCGGCATTAGATCGTGAAATGAAAAAGATTTTGTACAATAATAAACTAAACGATATCGATAAATGGAACTATTACCGACAAAGTCTTTTAAAAATGTTAAATGTGAAAAGAAGACCAATTGGAATAAATCATTTTCCAGGCTTAAACTCTAGCGTTGTATTAAATAAACAGACGCAAGCTGATAGCGATGTTTTAAATAACCAGTTAAAGGTGGATGGGAACACGCAAACGAAGATTTTAAAAGGGCGTAACGCAAAAAATCAAACTGAAACGTCTGAAGGTCGAAATATTGCAACACAAACTAAGATGATGAAACAAATTCAAGAGCCTAAATCATTTGATGAACTGTTTGAAACATCGAATAGATTTTCTAGTTTTGAAAATGCGGATAATAATGACGATCAGAGTTTTCGTAGTTTTGATGAAATTCAAGAATTAGATATGGATGATAGCGTACGACGAAGAGCTCTAGAAGGTCAACCGCCCGATGTAAGAATATCGAAAGAAAGACTTTCTCTAAATCCTCAAGAGTACAGGGTATTTGAATTGAATACGGGAGAGAATGTGAACGTTCCAGTTGAACGCCGTTTCACACGTTCTACAACAAAAAGGTCGAGAGTTGATCCAACGCAAAGTGTTATAAATTTTCCTAAACGGAAAAAAACAAAAAGTGAAACGAGCACACCAAAAAAAAAAACACAAAAAACAAAATCAAAACAACAAAAGATTCCCTGGCAAAGCTATAAAAGTTAAGTTTATAAGTGTTAATCATCATTCAGATTTTTGATGTTATCACACGACGTCTACAATGCTAGCTGATCAAAAATCTTTTTATATTACATTAACAAGTAACAGCTCTCTGGATTTTTATCCGCATAACACACTATCAAGATTTACTGTTAAACTTCCTTATTCACTTAACTTGAAGGGTGACGATCACGCAGAATGGTATATGGGTGTATCAAAATTTGCTTGCACCTCTATAATGAAGAAACGCGGAAAAGATCCGACTATAACGTTTATTGCAGAACGAGGTAATACTGGTGTAGAAATATTAGATATATTAAGACAGTATCCAACTTTATTTGAAATCATTCAACATGAAGATTTTTTCGATCGATATTCTGAGTCTGCTGACGTGCCTTTTTACGTTTTTTCAAAAGAATTCGTTCAAGTTGGTGTTGATAAACGCAATTTTAAATTGAAATTTAATAAAGAATACACAATAAATCTACCCTTTGACTACTTATTTTCACAAATTGATAAAACTGAATGGAGCAAAGTTATAAAAAATTTAAAAGAATCGATTGCAATTAAACCTTCACAATCTTTATCAGAGCAAAAACTAACGATGTTAAAGAAACGTGTCAAAGTAATTTTACCGGAGCCCTTCCCAGAATCTGAAGCTGTACCGAACTATATGTGTATTTATTGTGATATAGTGCGACCTCAAATGTTTGGTAATATAATGGCTAGAGGGTTAGTAATGCATCCCGTAAAATATAAAAGGCAATTTGAGAGTTATCAAAACTGTGAAATAGGAAAAATTCAATATGCACGACTCGAGAGAACACCGATTACAGATATCAGTCTACTATTAACGGATGAAAATGGGGAACAGATAAATTTTAAAAATGATTCATTTTGTACAATGGTTGTTTTACATTTTCGTAAAGGTATATAAAGAGGTGAAACAGTTTTTAAATTTTATTACAATGCATAACGCTTATCTAAAATATTACGTTCAACAACACGGTGGAAATAATCCAACCGTCAACGATGAATTTGGAAATGTGTTAAAATTGCCAAAAGTATATCAGCGAGGTCGAGGGATTGGTAGTGTATTTGCTAGTTTCTGGAAATATCTTCAACCGCTTCTAAAAAGTGGTGCAAATTTTTTAAAGAACGAGTTAATTGACACGGGTTCCGACATTTTAAAAAATATTAGTGCGCAAAAACCGATACAAAATATTCTTCGTGATCGATCGGTGCAAGTTGTTGACAAATTAAGAGATAAGACAATCGATAAAATAAATGCAATGGCTGGAACAGGCATCGAAAAGCGCAAAAGAAAAAGATTCAAACGAAGCTTGAAAAACCCAATAAATAAGAGAGCAACTTCTGAAAAAAGACAATCGAGCATCTTAGCAGTTCGTGTAAAGAAGCATCTATCAAATAAATACACACCAAACAAAAAACCACGCTTTTTAGATATATTTAAATAATTTAAAAACTTAAACAAAATGTCTTTCCGAGAGTGTATGAAATCCGAATTGGATCTTTTCGCACCTCGTAACATTCAAACAAACATTGTGAAAACCGAAGAAGTTGCCTACAAACCTTTAACTAGTTTAGAAAACCAATCGATCATTGAATTCGTATGTCATGGACATAGTGATATGTATTTAGATTTATCCTCAATAAACCTATGTGTAAAACTACGTCTAACCAAAAGTAATGGTGCATTGTACACGGATGCGGATACATCTCAACCAACCGTAATAAATAATATGTTGCATTCACTGTTTCGTCAGGTAAATGTTTCGTTGAATGGAAAAAACATAAATTCCTCAGACGGTAATTACAGTTATAAAGCGTACATTGAAACATTATTGAATTTTGGTGAGGATGCGAGCAGGACACATTTGTAGTTATCGGGGTTTTATCCGGATACCAAAAAACTTGATACTTTACCGCCATCTCAAGAAGGATTGTTGAAAAGACACAGTTTAGTGAAAAATAGTAACATTGTTGAGTTGTACGGAAAAGTGCATGCAGATATGTTAAATCAACCGCTATTACTTTTGAACAATGTTGATGTGAGATTAACTTTTACGCTCAACAAACCTGAATTTTATCTTATGACTGATGCGGCAACCGATGACACATCTATAAAAATACTTGAGGCAACAATTTACGTAAAACAATGTGCAATTAATCCTAATGTTTTGATCGCGCATCATAAGATGCTTGAACAAACAAATGCAAAATATCATTATAAGAGATGTGAGGTGAAATCATATACGATACCTGCAAGCGGTAACTCCTTAAATTTGGATAATATTGTGTTGGGGCAGATGCCAACAAATTTAATATTTTTTATGGTTGATAATGATGCATACATTGGTTCGAAGAAAAAGAATCCTTACAATTTCAAACACAATAAAATGGCTTCGTGCACTTTGTATGTAAATGGGGTTCCAACACCTAGTGCATCTATAACAACCTCATTTACCGGTGGTGATTCGTGTGCGCGTGCATATTCGACAATCTTTTCTACTATGGGTATACTGCACTCACCTCAGGGCAACCTTATTACAAGAGAAATGTATGCATCCGGCTATTTTATGATCGCGTACGATCTCACACCGGATTTAGCATCCAACGATGGCTGTTCATCTTTAGCCAATCAAGGAAATATACGTTTTGAGGCACGTTTTGATGCACCGATTCCTAACACCTTAACATGTTTAATTTACATGGAGTATGATGCTAGCTTGGAGATTGATCAAAATAGAAACATTATTTTAGATCAGTAAAAAATATAAATAAACAAACTTCAGATTTAATTACACATTAAGACATTATGAATACAACAGAGTTAACTATAGCCCTACAAAAAAATCCTATCACAAAAAAATATTTTCGTGGTGTGTACGCAATTGATCAACTGCCTAAAACAGTCTTAAATAAACCCGCATGCTACGTTATTAATACTGATCCATCACACAAACCGGGAACACATTGGGTGGCAATTCATTTTCCCTCTGGAGCTCGTGCCGAGTTTTTTGATTCGTTTGGTAGAAAGCCATTCGATCGTAGATTCCGCGCTTTTTTGTTAAACAACTCAAAGTCATACATTTACAATCCAAAAGAACTACAAAATCGATACAGTTTAATGTGTGGTAAATATTGCTGTATCTACCTCCATCATAGATGTAGTGGAAAATCAATGAAAAGTTTTTTAAACGGATTTGCAACCGATATGTCTGACTACAACGATCGCATCGTGAATTTTGTCTACAAAAAGTACTTTAACAAAATGGCAAAGAAAAAACGGTGAACGAACCAAATAAAAACTCGTCCAGCTTGAAAAACATGATCAAACTTGTTCAATGTAGGTAAAAGTGTGTTATTAAATTTTTTTTTAAATCAACTAATAACAAACTTTTATTTTCAGACTTTCAATACCACTGCAGAAAAAAATTCAAAAAAAAAAATAAAATAAAAAAAATTAAAAAAAAAAATTTAGAAAAAAAAAAAGATTAAAAAAAAATTTAAAAAAAAACTAAAGAAAAAATAATAAAAAAAAATTTAATAAAAAAATTTAATAAAAAAAAATTTAATAAAAATAAAATGAAACAATTTTTTACTAATTATATTTTTTTTTTTTAATATATCTCAAATATTTATACAAAGATTATTATATAAGTCACAAATCAGTTTGTTTTTAGACAAAATTGGTAGTTCGTTAAATAATCTGGAATAGTTGCATTGGTTTGTATTTTCGTGTGTTGGCGTAAAAAAGTCTTTGTAGTCCAGCTTTGTACAATTTTGTTGAACACATTTTTGCATATATAAATTGTAATAGGCTCTTACATCCTTGTAAGTTAGCCTATACCAGCTAAATATTGAGTGAATTAAAGGCGCCAACTCTTGCAATCTGCCCCATTCTTCTCCATTCAATTGTATTTTAAAAGATTTATCGGAAAAGATTACATACTTCTTCCCGTTGTTGTACGATAATCTGTATCTGTTGTCTTTCCTGGCTAACATTTGTTTGAATTTTTCGATGTCATCTCCCTCAAAATATTGTTGAACTAATCCAATTTGGTTGAAAAATAGATTCCAGTCATCCCAAGCAAAGCAAATAAAATCTTTATCATTAATCAACAGCAGTTGTGGTTTGAAAATGTCTGTATTGTAGCCAATTACAATGAAACATGATTTATTGTCGTTTAAAAAATAAACATACGACAGCAATAAATCTGGTTTACGCATTACTAACTTCTTAACTTTTTCCTTAACAATCCTCTCCATTTCTACTGTGAAGTACTCAGTTGAAAAGAACTTAATAAACTAAAATCAAAATGAATTTAACAACACTTACTATTTGATCAACAGCATTGAACATTTATAAATAGCCGGCGTCGTGTGGAAGCTATTAAAACAACCAATAACTTCAATCAAAATGGAGCGCCAAGAAGTGATAAACGAATTACATAAACAAGCAAGAAAAAATTTCGAAAGAAGAAAAGTTATAACAAAAGGGATAGATGATCTATGGCAAGCCGATCTTGTTGAATTAACTGCATACAGCAAATATAATAATAATTATCGATTTCTTTTGGTGATTATCGATACTTTCTCTAAATTTTGCTGGGTATCACCCCTTAAAACTAAAACAGGTCGAGAAATTTCTGGAGAACTGCAACAAATAATGGAAACAAATCAAAGGTTTCCAAAACATCTTCAAACGGACATGGGGAAAGAATTTTATAATAGAGAATTCAAAAATTTAATGGAGAAACACAATATAAACCATTATTCTTCATTTAGTTTCTTAAAAGCTAGTATAGTTGAGAGACTAAATAGAACTATAAAACAACGAATGTGGAGAATGTTTAGTTTTCGCGGCTCTTATAAATGGATAGACATAATTACCGAAATAGTTAATGTGTACAATCGGAGTAGACACCGAACTATAAAAATGGCCCCCATTGATGTATCGAATAAAAATGAATCGTATCTTCTAAAAAATGTTTTTGATTACAAACCAAAACTGGGTAGAGCAAAATTTAAGAAAGAAGATTATGTTCGAGTTAGCAAACATAAAACAATTTTCGAAAAATCTTATACTGCAAATTGGTCTCCAGAGATTTTTCAAATAGATGAGGTAAAACATAAATTTCCTCTAACATATTTGTTAAAAGATTTTAAAAATCAACCAATTTTCGGCCGATTTTATGAACATGAATTACAAAAGACAAAACATCCTGACATATATTTGGTAGAAAGAGTTTTACGAAAGAAAAAAAATCAACTTCTCGTAAAATGGTTAGGTTTCAATAAAACACACAACTCTTGGATAAATAAAAATAATTTTATTTGAATTTAACACTTATTCTATATTTACATTTCGTATTTATTATAATTATATTTATTTTTGTTTTAAACCTTTTTATTACATATTAAAATACAATATTACTATTAAAAACGAGAAAAATAAAAACTAAACAAAACATTTTTTAAAAATAGGTTAAAAAATAAAGCCAAATGGGATTGTTTTATAGTCATCAAGACAAATTCGCTTGTTATATGTAAACCCAAATTTCTTAATTTCAGGCTGAGAAACTACTTCTAATATTTTTCGTCTCTTAATTTTTTTTTGGTCACAGACCGTACGAAAGCCTTCATCACTAACATTGGTTACAATGCTCTTCAAAGTATAAAAATTCAAAGATTTTTGCGATTCAACATTTAGTGTTATGCCTTTACACTTTGCCGTCTCATGATATTCCTCTTTATCAGGATTGAACGCAATAGCTTTTAGGCCCTGTACTAACAAATTCAGTAATATAGGCATTTTTTCCGTATCCTGATAATTCGTCGGTTAAATCACCTACAAAATTACCCGTTTTAAGCACTCCTTCATTTGACACGTCTTCTATAAAAATAATTGAATCGGTATCACAATAGAGAAGTTTTCCTTGAACTTTCGCTAACTCTTTGTAAAGCTTAATTCGAGCATTAGCCGTAGTAAATGTGGCCACAGCTACGGAAGCGTGTTTAAGTGGTATAACAAAATCATTACTTGGATGTTTCCATTTCACCCATAGAACATTTTCTACTGGAAATACATCGGTAATTTCAACTCCTGGGGATGAGATTAATTTGTACAATTCAGAAACTGTATGAATGATGGCCGTCTGATTCTTATCATTTCTTTGACCCAATTTTCCCCAAAGCGCATTTAAAAGAAGTTTACTGCAACCTCTTTGTGAAGGATTATTTGTAATTGCTTTTGGATCCAAATGAATCCCTTCATGCTCAAAAAACTCCTTAATGTAGTTTTCCTTTTCAATTTGAGTGGAAACGTTTGGAGGCCAATCACTTGCTTCTTGTTTTAACTTAAGGAAGCAACTCATATAATCAGTGAACACGCCGCCACACTTTTTTTCTCTATTATATTGAGCTATCTCGTATTGCCAAACTTCAAAAATTTCTGCAATCTTGTAACCATGATTAATTGCTAGTTTGACTTCGTCCAATACCCAAGTACCTGATAACATTCGTTCAGATTCCTCATGTGTACAACGGTTGCAAACATTTTCAGTTTCTCCGCACGTTCGACATAAAGTAAATAGAAGTTTGTTATTTATTTTCATTGGAAGAATCGGAATTAATAGTTTTTGAGGGGGTAGCACTAAACACTTGATTAGACCGTCAATACTTAAGATATCGAGGTTCTTACACTCTTCTCTGCGAAAGACTTTTGGATGATGAATGGGGTTTTTACCATATTTATTTACATACGGGTAGAGTGATGTAAAATCAAAATATCTTATTTTTTCACCATTCTTTACTTTGTAGTAAAGCTGAAATGTTTCGGTTCGACCACCATACAGGGCATCTCTAGGATCAAGATGACTATACTGTAATTCACGGTCGTTATCTAGAGTTGCGGATAGCTCGGGGTTTTCAGACAGGAAGTTCTTAAACTTGCACTCCCAAATTTTTTTAATGTTGTACCCTAGCGACTCTATAACATGCAATCTAGCCATTGATTGTTCGTACTTGTTAACGAACGAATCGCTACCATTTATCTCAATGTTTCTGGCTACAAAACATTTTTGACATCCATGCCAATAGCATCCTAGAAATTCATAGACAGTATTGCTGCTTGCGCAAAACCCATCCACGTAAAAATTGGTAGTTGGTATTTTTACTTCGAAAGAGATTTTTTCTGAAACTTGTTTACTCTCATAAATTAACCATTTTAGTCCAATACGAGATTGGTTTTTATCGGCATGGTTGTACAAATTTGTTGGAATTACCCCCAAAGTTTTTTCCGCTAAGAATTTCTTACGATAAGCTAGCATTACTGCCTGAGCTAATGTAAATGATTGCAACAAAGGGTTAACATCTGTTGTAGTTAAGAAATCATTCATAAATTTAATACAACCCTTGCGAAGAATTTCAACATCTAGGCAACAATATTTAATTAATTCCTTCCGATTATCGTAAGGTAAACTGAGCTGTGACTGTTCACTTTACCAGTTGTTGAATTTTTTAACATCCTTCTGACTCATATGAGATATTCCAAAGTATTTGCGATCGGGAAGATCACCTACATAGTTGTAATTCTCAGGTGTATTAAAAAAGTGAGGATACCAACCTTTAGACAAATTTTCCAAACCAAATGTTTCAGGAAATTTAGATAGAGCCATTGGCAGAAAATTTAACGAATCAATGAAAGAAATATGATTATCATAGGTTATTTTATAAATTTTCATCCCACCTAAAATAGGAAGAATTGGCTTGTCTCGTTTCGCCAGCTCTTTAACTATAAACTGACCATCATACGATTTAAAATTATGGGCTATACAAAATATTTGAGAAGAGTTTTTGCGGAATGTTTCGCAGAAATCGATAAATTTTTTTACGCAATTATCAGTCGAGTCGTTTTCAAAAACATGTTGTCTTTTAACACAAAAAGAACAGCATGTGTTTGAATCCGTCTCCAAATAACATGTATTGCAAACTATTTGCGCAACACATAAATTGGGTTCATGGAGAAATACGTCTTCTTTCAGTTTTGTGCTCTGTACACACTCCAGATCAAAAAAAATTATAAAAAATCTGAGTGGTGGAAATCTTTTATTTGTTTGAATATAACACTGATGTTCATGTTCGACAATTAACAAACAAACGGAACATTTTTTTTCCTCACAGTTATGTATTTTATACGGTCTTTTTTGATAATTAATAAATCTTAAACAAAGCTTGCAATGTTTTAGAGTATCACAAACATTGGGTTTGTGATTTCTATAACAAATTTCTCCGTAAAAAAACCTATTACATTCAGAACATGTAATTTTACTCTTTGAACTGTTACACGGTGGAACCTGTTCACAGCTCCTGCACTTTTTTGAACATGTATGGTAGTGTTTATTGTTATACACTTCTGCGCAGTGGGTACATTGATATTTAAAACCAAAAAAACTCTTGATATTTTTTAAAGCCACAAAATGTTCAATGTCTTCAAAATAAAATAAGTTTATTGCTAAAGAATTCTGGTCGCCAGAGGAAAACATTATTTCTTTGGGGTTGTTTTTATCACTGTAAACAGTAATTTTATAATTATGTAGCAGTTTTTGATACGCGTTTATTTGAAGTAATGAGGAACCAAAATGTGCATTAATCTCAACTTTTGCACTCTTCATTAGAAGCACGACAGCCCTCAAAAGAAACTGAGGATCACGTTTGTATTTGTTAAGCGTTACAATATCATCATTCGCCAAACATTTTCCTGCTAATATAGCTATAGGCAGACAATACAAATTAGCTTCATCAACTTTAATGTTAATTAGAGACTTATTTTTCATTTTAATGAGCTCTTGGGATGGAATAAGCCGAATACAAGCACGACCTTTACCCGTTGGAACATGTAATAGAACCGATGTTATCTGTAGAACATCGGTTAAGAGAAAGTCGGTATTTGATTGAGAGACAGATTCCAGTATGGCTGAAATTGTTTCACTTTTTAATTTTGAAACATCCGTAAAACTTATGCCAATTGGTTTCGAGGTGTCGACATTTGGTAAAGAAATTTTTAGACCGATTTTATAATTTGCAGGTGCGCTGCCGCGAATAAAAGAGGTGATTTCCTCAAAAGCCATTTTTAAATAGCTAAAAAGATCAACTGTGGATTTTACCACATTTTTAAATTTAAATTTTGTATCGGTTGTCATTACTTTAAATTTCGGGTTAAAACTAGAAATTTGGCTTAATATATTAATGTAATTATACCTTTTAGAAATTTCTTCTAGTTGCGAATTTTGATCAAATGGTAATGCGGTTGCTGGTGCTGGTTGGTTTTCGTTTGAGTTTGTTGTTGTTTTTTTTTTATGTTGTGGTGTTGACAAGTCCAGCGAAGTCGATTGATCTTGTTGTGTTAAACTTAAATCTAAGGGTGAAATCTCCGTTTCAACTTGATCACGTTGAGAGATTCCTCTGCCGGTCTGTTTTACAGTGTTGTTTGATCTAAAATTGCCGAAAAGATTTTTGATTAAAATTAGACATTTGAGTGAATATGATAATATAATTTTACCTTTTTGAGACTTGTGTTGAAAAGTTCAACGAAATCGATTGATCTAGTTGTGTTGGACTTAAATCCATCGGTGAAATCTCTGTTTCAACTTGTTCACGTTGAGAGGTTCCACTTCCGGTCTGTTTTTCAGTGTTGTTAGATCTAAATAGCCGAAAAGATTTTTGATTAAAACTAGAAATTTTACTAAATATGTTAAAATAATTTTACCTTTTTGAAACTTTTGTTGAAAAATCCAACAAAATCGTTCCGATCTGTTTATCAGCACTATTATTATTATTATTATTATTATTAGAGCTAGCTCTGTTGTTCAGCCAACCCGTTAGCTTGATCACATCAGTATCATAAAGCTGATGACAAATTTGCTGAATGTCATTTGCTACTTCTTCATCGTTTAACGTGAAGTTGTCGCTTGAGAGTTTTCTTGCTATACATTGCAATAAGGATTCTTTGACATCCCTATTACACGTAATTTTACAGCATCCCACCAATTCTTTTATAGTAATATTAGACACATCTAATGATAAATAATTATTCATTTTTTTCACGTATTTTTATTTGCGTCTATCACTTAGCTAGTTCAAATTTAAACTAAATTTAAAATGCAAATAAAAACTTTAAAACAAAAAAACCCGATGCAAGAAAATGTGAAAAAAAGAAAAGTAAAATCGTCGGAATGAATTCAATAACTGAAAACATTTTCGATTTATTGAAATTAAAATTTTCCCATGTGTTCAATTACCCCATGCAGGTGAATACAGAAATAAAGAACAAAAAAACATGCAAAATAATCTAAAGAAAAATGGTATAAATACAATTGCATAAAATCAATCTCAAATCATAATCAGAAAACTAAGGCTAACAACACATCACTTGTGAATTTAAAACCAAAACAAAAAACAAAAAAAAATCGAAATGGCAAGTAACCCCTCTCAAACTATATTAATTAATTTATTTTTAATTGTTTTTAATTTTCCAGGCTTCTTCTTTCATTGAATCGTTGAACAGTGCAGCACGGACTGTGCAAAGCCAAATACTAAAGCCGGAAGAATTGGGGCTAAACATTGAACACGAGGTGACCAGCTACAAGCTGGTAAAGACAAAATTTGGGGACCGGGTTGTGCTGGTCATCAAAGATACCGGGAATTTATACATGCCGCCAAGGCTAACAAAATTATTTGTTGGCCAAGAAGCCAACATCACAAATATGCTGATCAAATTCATCGGTAGAGATGCTTCCAAATTGAACGCACCATTATATGAGTTTCGTGTGAAACCAATGGCGTTATTGGTTGAAGACGAAACTCAATTCGAGCTGGATGGTCAGCTGTTTTAATAAAAAATTAATGTATTTAAACAAATTTTAAAAAATTAATTAATAAAATAAAAATTTTGTTTAAAGTTTTTACAAAACTATAACAAAAAAATAAAAAAAAGATTTCATTTTTTATTTAAATAAGTTTTTTCAAAAATTATAGCAAGTTTTTCACATTTCGAACATCTATTTATAATTTTTTAGTTTTTTTCAACAAAATCTTATATAACAACAAAAAAACTAGAACAACACATGTGCCCCAATGAAAAAAAAATCGAAATTTTACTTAATCATTTAACGCAAAAAAAAAGCCGCACGCATTACGAAACAAAATACTACAACAAAAACAATTTTTGTTACCTTTAACACATCATGTGAGAAAGTCCCATATTTTTGTAATATAATATCGAGAAAAAAGTTATGAAACAAAATTCAATTGTTGTTGTTTTTCTCAGTTGATTCAGTCAACTCAACTCATGAAAGATAGTGGGAACGAAAATGAATTTTTTCTTATAAGATACAACAACAAAAAAAGATTTAAATCACTTTCTCTAGTTTTTCTTTCAAGCTCATTCTCTCAATGCAATTTGAATTAATTTCAATGCAATTGTTGCTGTAGCTTATCAACAAAAAAAATTGATTTAAACTTGAAAATTTGCGATAGTGGGATAATTACCTGAAAATTTACGAAAGTGGTATAATTTTTTAACTCAGTCTCTCAATGCAATTGTTGTTGTAGCTTATCAAACAAAAAAAAATTGATTTAAACTTGAAAATTTACGATAGTGGGATAATTACCTGAAAATTTACGAAAGTGGGATAACACTACTCTCTTGTTTTTGAGATATTCACGAAAAACCAATTTTTTCGGTGATCACAAATGTTGTTTCGGTTTTCGGGTCTCATATTTTACAAAACAAACAAATTAAATATATTGATAAAACAAAGGTATAGTAATTATGCTAACAAACATTTTGAGCTATATTTTGTAAAAATCTATTAAGGATTCTGGAAGTTACAGTCGAAAAAAGATGAGAAATTACGAAAAATTCGCGTTTTTCTAAAAATTTTCCATTTTCAACACCATAAATTTTGAACAAATAAAGACACTAATTTTTTTTAATTTCTTGGAGCCTAAAGTAACTTCAATTTTCTTTTTTTTAAGCTGAAAGATACGAATATTGCTGCAGTTTGCACCAAGTTATTCAAGTTTTTCCAAAGAAAGTCAAAACTCAAAATTTGGAAAAAAAAATTTAACTATAAGAATAATTTAAATTCTGTAACATAATTGATTTATATATAAGTTGTTTTCGTGGTATATCTAGCTCCCCCCACCTCGGACTTATTTTAGAAGTTAGAAAATATCAGTTAGTTGATTATGAAATGTCTTTTTTTGACAAAAGTTGTATTTTATTTGTATATGATTTTTCTCGAAATTGACAATTTTTTTGTGCAGTTTTTTTGACATGTACTAGCTCCACCCATCTCGGACTTATTTTAAGAGCTGGAAAATATCAGTTAGTTGATTATGAAATGTCTTTTTTTGACAAAAGTTGTATGTTTTTGTATATGATTTTTCTCGAAATTGAGATTTTTTTTGTGAAGATTTTTGACATGATCTAGCTCCTCCCACCTCGGATTTATTTTAGGAGTTGGAAAATATCAGTTAGTAATGAAGATAGACAGTTCTTATAAATGGGGTGATTCTTTTAGCAGTATGTATTATATAACTTCTACAAATAAAACAATGAATTTAGGCTATTTTAACACTTGAAACTTCTTTACGACGCCTTTTAAATAAACTTGACTTTACACTTTACTAACAATTTATGTTGCCTTACAAGGCAGCTATCACTAATGATTTATTGATTTTTAAAAACACTGTTTAAAATTTATATTTGTAATATTTTTTTTTTTAATTAATATTTTACTTAAATGTTTGGAATTAAATTTATCCTCAGAGAGATTATACTTGCAACTAATCCTACGACAATTATCTCCTTAAAAAGAAATCTCATTAAACTAATTAAACAAAAGTTGGGAAAACCAAAAAACTATCAAAAAGTAGAAGTATGTAATTGCTTTCTTAAATTAAACTTAAAATGATCATAAACGTAAGGAGTAACACAAGGCGGGTGGTGATAGCAAAAAATTTACATTATACAAAAACAAAAAAAAGAGAAAAAAGAAAAGAAACAAGCCTTACAGGTATTAATAGACATAAATAGGGGCCTAACTTTATGGTGCTTGAACTAACTTAAATAGTTCTGATGCTATGATGTTTTGCCTCTCCTCACAATTCATTATCTTTTGTTTATATTTTTCTATATACGTCTCATATAGATCCACTTCCCAACTTCGAAAACAAAAATGGAAATTATACCTTACTATTTCAAAATAATTCTTTACTGATGTTTGAGAATGGCTGAAAAATTATTATTATTTATGGCACAATAAATTAAGTAAAAAATTATTTTTTCCAAATTTTGAGTTTTGACTTTCTTTGGAAAAACTTGAATAACTTGGTGCAAACTGCAGCAATATTCGTATCTTTCAGCTTAAAAGAAAGAAAATTGAAACTACTATAGGTTTCAAGAAATAAAAAAAAATTAGTGTCTTTATTTGTTCAAAATTTATGGCGTTGAAAATGGAAAAATTTAAAAAAAAACGTGAATTTTTCGTTTTTTTTCAACGTTTTTCAACTGTATCTTCCAGAATCCTTATTGGATTTTTACAAAATATAGCTCAAAATGTTTGTTAGTATATTTAATATGCCTTTGTTTTATCAATATATTTAATTTGTTTGTTTTGTAAAATATGAGACCCGAAAACCCAAACAACATTTTTGATCACTAAAAAAATTGGTTTTTCGTGAATATCTCAAAAACAAGAGCTAACAACAAAAAATGAATATAATATTCGTGTTCAAGAGGTTCAAATCTATAAGAAAAGTTTGGTTTTATTTCGGGAGATTTTTTTTGTAAACTAGTGTAATTGTCTTACGTAAATATATGAAATACTTGTCATAGAAGAAGTAAAGGTGAAATAAAAAACATTGAATTTATAAAAAAGTTTGAAGTATTAAGAAATAAGATTCTTAAAAAAGCTATGATATTTGTTACGAGTTTGAAAAAGTTAATTTTTATTTTGAAGATATAAATTTCGACAAATGTGATCATTAAATTCGTAAGAGTCGATAATTGAACCAGATTCTCCCTTTCAGAATGTTTTCGTTAGGCTATAGATGAACAATGCCCGATCGAGTCTCAGAAGTACTTCAAGCAATGGCGTATATCTCAAGGTTGTATGTTAACTTTTCCACTATTAACCTCAATTAACCTTTATTAACTGGCCTGTTGACTTAGTTCCTTAATCTCAATTGTGCCAGTGACGTGCTAAAAGGCACTCATGAAGCAGCTATTAAAAAGGACATGATTGCAGATACGAGTATGAGTTTTGGTGTTCGCGTCTTCCACCTAGTTAGCAGATCAATTCTCCGACTACTTTCATATCGAGTGATCTAGTCCTCTCTTGATTTATATCCTATTCATCGCACTTAAAACATTCCCGTTTTGGTCAACGTGGTCAGACGCAATAAGTTCATTTCTTAATACTGTAATAGGATTGATCAAAACATGCTCGCAATGATCTAATTGAAATGGTTTAGATAGTCCTTTTTGTAGGAAATTGTGCCTCTGCTACAATGAAGGCATCTTTGCGTATTTTCACCTAGTCACGACACCCTTGCTACGAAGCTGTTGTTCCCGTAAAAGTTCATTTGTCCGGAAAACTTTCCTTTGCATCAACGTGATCAATACAACTTATCGTCTTTTTATTCATATCTTTTCCACCCTATTTGCGATAATTTTGTTTTCATCGATATATTGTTGACTCATTTCCATAAATTCTTGGTTCATAATTTTTTTGTTATATGTACATGGACATATTGTATATGAAAGTCAGTCGATCAGAATTAAATGAAAGTCGGTGATTGGAGTTACTTCTTGAAGTTTTTTGTTGTAATTATTAAAACGCCTTAGTTGCTAATTTTTTTCTTGTTTTTTTATTATAATTTCCACGTGTGGGAAGTGTCGCGCTAGGTTAGTAAGCATTATAATTTTTTTCTTTCTTAAAATTTGACTTGGTTTCATTAAATTTTCATGAGTGAATCCAAGTAAAAGAAAGCTAATTATATGTGTTGTCATTGGGTGAGTGAAATTCGATTGAAACCCCATTAAGGTTTATACTAATTGTTGTGAATTAAAAAGTTGTACCATAACGGGTAATAGTGATACACTATTTAATTGGAAAGAAACCACGGTTTATCATTTATGAATACTGTAAAGCTGTAGATTAAAACATATATTTTTCCGAGTTGGCTTATTATAAAGGAAATAAGTAAAACCTGGCTTTCGAGTTTCGCTGGGTTTTTTCTCTTTTAAATACGTGTTATTTTCAGTGCATACATGTTATTTTGTGTAATACCAAAAATTAGTGGAATAAATCACCGTAGAACCGGACGTTCATTAGACCTTTAGGTGTATAAAGTCAATTATCTAACGTGATTTGCGTGATAAATTTTATAACAACTCGGTAACATTAATTTTGGGTTATGGTAAAGAAGATAAATGAAAACAGAACTGTGGGTGGCAATTCATTTTAAGAAACAGAAAAATAGTTGGATGAAAATATAAATTAAAAAAAAATTGTCTTAGTGGTAACTGCAGTTACGGGTTTTGACATTTTTTGACAGTTTGTCTTACTATTTGCATTATTATTCTTATGCAACAATCAATCGGACCAGATGTGCAACATTATTAGTAATAACTTGTAATACTGCAAACTTTAATTAATATTTTCAAATGTAAAAATCGTGTGTATATTGATGTGTTGATCTTTGTTTCCTTGGCCTTTAAGACCGTCAGAGCCCCGGCTCTTTGTCTTTGCTTATTAAATTCCGTTTACACAGTCTCATCTGCGTGCATGTCTGATTATTTGTACTGAACTGGGGAAATTGCTTCTCGGACACACATGGCTGAAGCTCGATGGAACATAACCTTACTTGGCACGCAGTCCTCCGATTGCCTCCTGCTAGTCACATCACAAGCAGGCCCAGTGCTCGTTACATTCTATAAACGTTTTTTGACACGCCGAACTAAGATTTGTCGGTCTTAGTTTGAATACAGCAATTTATCTCAATATATCCATAAAAATCATCCATCCTTAATTTCCAATGTTTAACTTTATATTGTAATAATAACAAAAGATTAGGCTTTAAATCAATATTTCATCCGATCCACCCTTTGTGTCAACAAGAAAAAAAACATAAACAAAACAACCTTGTTAAAAAAGAGGTTATCGTAAAACAAACTCTTATCAAAATAATGATCAATGAACCAAAACATATTTATGTTAGCAGATAAAACAAAAACAAAATCCTTTCAAATCCCCATCACAAAATCATTATCGTTATTTCTGTCTTAACATAAATGTTATGATTGAAATATTTACGTATTTATCGGTTCAAATCCTCTTTGCTTTTCTTAATAAGACTCTAAATTTGGAGAATGAAAATCGCACAGAAAAACAAAGAAAAATTAAATTTTCATTCTTCGTTCAATATTCTGCGAATTAAAATTTATTTCAAATTTTTATTCCTTTCTTTACATAAAACCATAAAGTATACAAAAACATAAAAAAAGCATCCAAAATGTAAATAAAACAAATCGGGTTGTAAAATATTTTTTTCTATTTCTTCCATTTCAATGATTTTGGGAAGCATGTGGAAAAAAAAATAAAAATGAAAATCGGGAGTTTTTTGTTATAGCTAGCAAATTTATCACTTGTAAAAAATACGTGATTTTTTGATAAATGATTTAGCTAAATTATAATCATCTTGAACTGAACCAAAAGCCACAAATATAAACCTATAAACCAGTTCATCGATTATATCTTAGTTAGGTGAGTCGTAAATCAAAATCCTATTTATTACGACCGAAACTTAGTTTTTCTTCCTGTAAATAAGCAACAAATAGGCAAAGTAGATTAAAAATTATATTACAAAATGAAAAGAACAAAAATAACTTCCGTTAAGCTAATATACTTTCATTTATCTTAAAATTTCCCTCAAAAATTTTATTTTCTTCTTTTCTAGATCTTTAATTTTTCTTTTATTTCAATTCCTTGGGGGAGATTAGTAGATATTATATCCAATCTGATTGAAATTTAAACGAAACATATTTTTTTGAGCAATTAAGTGTTTGAAAAAAAATGAATTTTTATTATATAACAAAAATGGGTAATTGGTTAGAAATTAGGTTGTGGTTTGTGAAAATTAGAAAAAGCAACAACTTGTGAATAAAAATAAATATTTGTTTTTGTTGAACTTAAAGCCTATAAAGAACTTGAGAAGCACATTTCAAGATCAGCAGTCAAGTATTACAAAGGATAGATCTGCAACACTTCAATTAGGACATTCAATAACGAGCCAAAATTTCAAGAGAGGTTTTGCGGTATTGAAATCAAACAAACTCAATCAAACAAACAAAATCAATCAAACTCACTCTATATACTAAAGTCTACATATTAAAGTGTTTCTTTATTTGTAATTTGCGGTCATAAAAAACATTTAATTTTGCACTAATTATATAATTTTTTTTATCAATGCAACCATTCAAAATTTCATAATCCAATCAAAATACTTGTTATTTTTTGTTGTCATAGTTATACAATTGGTTTGAAAAAAAAACAAATACATTGGTCAACTGTTACTTGTTCAACATATTTTTATTTCAAATAAAATATTTTGCTTGCGGTGAATAAAAAATAATATATGACGTACGGACGTAAGCTATTTTGAACGTTTAATGCATAGAAAAGTATTTATTATTGACAGTTAAGTTATAACACTTAATATTTATATATGAGCATACATACACATACACATACATACACATACATGCATGATGAATAATTTTGAAGTGGATACCTCAGTTCGTCAAGTCTGATCAATATGCGATTCAACTTGTTGGTGGGAGTGGGGGATTCATAACTCATTAACCACTTTAAATCTTAATATTTAAATCTAAATTATTTTACTTAAATTTAATGCATAACTTTAAAACAAAATTTAGTTATGCAAATCAATTATTTCAATAAATCAAAAATTACTTTAATAAGAAAAATCGTGACCTAAACAAAATATTGTTTAGGGATATGAATATTTAATTTAGTGGGGATTAAATTATAATCTGATCCACCTAAAACTTTGATACGTCTCAATGCTAAAATGATAATAGAAATGTTTACTAAATGTTTACTAATATGTATGTTGATTGTAAAAAATTTGGTTGCAGAATAATTTTGTTTAATTGTGTTTTCGGAATTGCAAAAAACGTTGTGTGCAACTCATTGCACAAATTGATTTTTTCCGCACTTGTCGTATATTTGTCCAACTCAGCTTCGCCTTGTTGGACGAAATTACGATGCTTGCGGAAAAAATCAACTTTGTGCAACTAGATACACAAAGTACTATTGTGGTCATATGTGTGGAAAAGTAGTTTTTTCTTTTATTTTATTCTTGTACAAATTTGAATATTTTTTATGCATGTGTTACTAAATAGTACATTATGATGCTGGGACGTAAAGCTAAAGATTTTGGACGGATGTGGAGTTTGCATACCGAGGTGCTAGCCGAGATTTACACCCACATGAAATCCAAAATAGCTTACGTCCGTGCATTATATACTATTGTTTATTCGCCGAAAGCAAAATATTTTAAAAAAAATTTGTTTATTCCAATTTAAAATTATAAATTTGCATAAATTTTAAAATAAAAATATGTGGAACAAGTAACCTTTGACAAAATATTTGTTATTTTTTCCAAATTATTGTATAACCATGACAACAAATGATAACAACTATTTTAATTGGATAATGAAATTTTGAATTTTATGGTTGCTTTAATAAAAAATTCTATTTTTCATAGAATTTAAACAAAAACAAATGGTTTTTGCTTTTTGGAACGTAACTATGACAACAAAATAAATAGTTAAAAAGTGACACTTTAAGGCCGCAAATTACAGTAATAAAGTAACACTTTAATATGTAGGCGAATATAAAATAAATGAAATAATTTAAATAATAATAATTTAAAGTTAAAAAATAAATGAAAATCATTTTTTTTGACACACTATTTTTTTGACAATCTATAATGCAATAAAATTCTCAATAATAATAATTTCATGTTCAATTACATTTATCATTTCATACAAATAATTAATTTCATTTTTTCCCAAAAAATTGTGTAAAAAAAATGAAAATCATTCTTTTGATACCCTTGACAACATTTTTTTGACAAACTTTTAATGCAATAATCTTGATTTTGGTCTCACATACCAATCCCGACCATCAAGATTTCTCCAAATTCATTGTTCCATTGGAGCTCGATGAAAGTTTAATAAATGATCCAGGTTCACTTTAAAATGGAAGATCTGGATTCTTTTCAAATTTAGACAAAATGGCGGGGGGTTTCCCGAACACCTCTAAGTTTAAAACTAAAACAACTTCTAATCTCGGATTATTATCTTATGGAAACCTGGTATATAAGGTTTTAGTACTGATTTCAGTATTTCTGCATACCAACTTCCGGTTTGTCACTTCCGGTTAAAAAGTTTTTTTTTTCAAATGATTATCCGTACTGTAGCCTACAAACGTTGGAGAAAGCTTTACAGTAATATGAAAAAAAATTTATCAGCTTTTGAGTACATAAAGGGTTGATAAAGGGTTGGGGGTCCACCATGCAACAGGTTGTTTTTTCCACCATGTTTTTAATGTTTGTTGGGAACATACAAGATTCGTTCGTGAATGAATTCTGATGACACTTTGGAAAAAGATGCAAATATGTAGGGCAAGGAACTGATTAGTTTTTGAGCGATAGTAAACCAAATGTTGGGGTGTCCCCTGAGCATCCGTTTTTTTTAACCTCAATAACATCTGTACCTGATAATCGAATTGGATGAAACTTGGTACATATGCATTTAGTATGGTTCACAACAGTTCTGCATTCCAACTTCCGGTTTTGCACTTCCGGTAAAAAAAAATTTTGTAATTTTTTGAAGTTTTTACAGTGTGTTTATGCACACTACATCCTACAATAATGAAGTGATTATGATGAAACTTATGAAAAAGCTTTTGATTAGTGTGAGAAGATAATTTTCATCTTTTGGAACACATTGATCAGAGTGACGGGGGTCTTCCATACAACATTTGACTTTTCACACTTTGTTTTTTAAGTTTAGTGCGAGCATACAGACTTCATTAATTAATTAATTTTGGTGACACTTTGAAAAAAGATGAAGACTGAAATGATAAATAGCTGATTAGTTTTTGGATAATATTGGTATAAGTGGTGGGGGGGTTTCCCGAATACCTTTTTACTGTGTCGCAACTTTTTCAATGTTTGTTGGGAGCATACAACTTTCGTTCATGAATGAATGTTGATGACACTTTGGAAAAAAATGCAAATATGTATGGCAAGCAACTGATTAGTTTTTTTGCGGTATTGAACCAAGTGGTGAGGAGTCAACGAGCACTTATTTTTTGAAAGCTCAATAACATCTGTACCTGATAATCGAATTATATGAAACTTGGTACATAAGCATTTAGTACGGCTCACAACAGTTCTGCATCCCATCTTTTTAGCTCACCATATATCCAGAACACTATGTTTCTAGAGCTGTGGTGAAGTCAGCCTACGCATCAGCGTCGCAATGCTTTCTTTTGCTTTTTTAGAATAAGCAGTTCCGAAAACGTCGAGAAATGCCAAAAAACGTGCGGGTAAGAATTTCATTTTTTGGCTCAAGCATGTTACTTATGTTTTTTCAAAACCGAAGTAATTTTTTCAAGACCGAAGTAAAATATGACTTCATTGTGTTTATTTTGTAATTCATTAAACATGGAAAACTGACGTGATTTAATGATGAGAAATTCACCAGCAAAATATTTTCCGTTATGAAAAATAAACGATTTAATACCCGAATTATGTCAAAAGATGAGTTTAATAAAAAAATAATAAATTAAATAAAAGAAAGCAAATTGAAATATGAAGGCAAAACGTCAATTGATTATCAAAGACCTAGTCGTTTTTATATGATGTAAGTGAATTTGATCATACTAAATGTATTTATCGAGTGGCTAAGGGCTATTCAAATGTTAAAAATTTTGTTCACGGCGGTAAATTATTTATTGTACTCCACAAAACACACTAAAAAAATAGGTCATGGTACTCAAAATAGAAATGAAAAATAATCTTGCACTTCAATTATAAAAATCCGATCAATTTTATAATGAAAGTTACCAGAAAAAATCAAAAGTTCGGCGGAAATAAATATTGATAAAGCCAACAATTTTAAATGAACTAATGTCTAGATGCCAAGTGGGCTATATTGATATGAAGACTCAAGGAGATAGTCATTGCAAATTTATGCATGCATTCTAATAATAAGAACTTTTATTGCACAAGTAAATGTGCAAAGAAAGTTGCTCATGTTTTGGTAGATTTATTGACAATTTTTGAAGTTTTCAGCGTTTTACACAGTTATGGACCAAATTTGATGTATGTAAGGTCAATACAGGCAAAAATTAAAGTTCTCGTACTTGCCGCATATAGGATCTTATATGCCTACTAAAAACTTCAGCGAGGCCGGTGTAAATAACATTTTATGGTGCATTAACAGTTGCTGAAAATCAGTATAGAATTCGATGGTTGGGTCATGTAGGAATAGCTTCATTTGGAAGAATGATAAAAAAGTGTCCCAACAATAGCCAACTGATGTTTGTCGAAAAGGAAGACCCAAACGACGCTGGCGTGATAACATCATCCAAGACCTGTGTAATATTGGATGTCGAAGCTGGGGTTCATTAGTCATGGATAAATGAAAAATGGTTGCACAAACAACAAAATCCCTCCATGGGATGCAAACGCCATAGAGAGCCATAGAGAGAAGTATATGTTTATTCAAATAGTTTTCATTTTTACCGGCAATGAGATTACTCGCATTTTGCATGTCTTTATCTACATTTTATTATCTTAAAATTATCAATGACTAAATGTTTGTATATCTTTTTCATTATCTTTTTTTAAAGTACTCGACTACCACATTGGTAATTGCAATTGATACGGACTAGATAATTTAAGGGATTCCTAATTAGTTCCAACTAAAAGATTCAGTATTCATCGGTGGTCAGGAAACCTGGATCCGTTAGTCAGGATCTGAAGTGCATTTCGATTGAAATGGTTGATTTCTCCAGTAATAATTATCTCGAATCTATTTTTCAGGCGACTCCTACATAAATACAACAACATCCATACTTCTTTCGTGCTAATATTTTTAAAACGACTCGCAATTCTTACATCATTCTATTTAAATTAATTAAATGAATTACTAACGTTAATTACTAACGTTATTTTACATGCGTGCGCTTGGTGTTAATCAAAACGTAAAGTCCAGGAAAATTAGTCAAATAAGGGCAAGTATCTCGGAATGAGAGATATTCAGCTATAAACTTGTATAAACCTTTATTTTGGCACCCTAAATCTTGTCTCATTGTCTCAAAACCTACATATCGTAGGGTATCCGCAACTACAGAAATTCCAAGGTCAAAGGTCAAAAAATCGATTTTTTACACATTTATTGCAAATATCTCGTTTCCTATGGGCTTTACGCTATTTGTATGTACTATAAATATTGTAGAGGATTAAATTTTCTACAACTTAAGCATTTTTTGATATGTTGAACCTATTTTGAGATAAAGGGCAGAGCGCGCGCAGTGTTAAACTATTTAGAGTTATTGAGATTATTGATTTTTGAAACAGCAGTTGATGAATTTACACGTAAAAAACTGCTGTTATAATAAGAGAAGATATAGATTTACTTGTCATTTTAATTGAGCGTACCATATCTCATCAACAAGAAATTTTCTTTAAAAAGTTGGCAAAGAAAATGTAAAAACTGAAATATACTCTTCCAAAAATTTTGATAAATATCCTCTTTTTAAAAACACATTTTGTTTCTGCACGCAATAAGTGGTTGTGACACGACTTCTGAGCTCTTTAGAAAAGGAAGAAAAACTTTTGTAAAAACACTCGAGAAACTTCCGAATTTGGGTAAAATTGCTGCAGCATTTAAAGAAGAAAGCTGCCCGGTTCAATCATTATTTAAGAATGGAGTGCGAACCTTATTGACAATCTATAATCGGTGTGGATGTACAAAAGCAGGGTTGCAGTGCTCTTTAGCTTGCGGCCAGTGTAATGGGCAGGCTTGTCTTAATGCTTCACCATATCAGAGTGATATCAATGAAGACGGTACTATTGATCCCGAAATCCTGGAAGAACAGACAAATGATGTTGAAGACGAGAACACAGAGGAATTTGAAATTTTACAGCGACTGGAAGACAATGAAGAAGAAGAAGAAGAAGAAGAAAATTGAAATTAGAATTTGTAGTTCTTATTATTATTATTCAATTTTTTAAATTTCAACGTTCATCAATGTATGGTATGGTATTTTTCAATAAAAAATTAATTAACAATTTAATTCTTTTCTTTAGTTAGGAAGAAATTAGTATTAACCAGATTAAAATTAAAAAATAGTTAAAATATTTTCCTCAATAACTTTATAATTACACGCGTAGGTAAGTGTTATTAAATGAATACATACTGAATTATTGAAAAAATATTAATTATTAATAGTTAATAAAAAATGCAAATTATTTAGAATTATATATTTATCAATAATTTAAAAACTTTATACTGCGTGTTTTGAATCGGGACTACAGGTTGACCTTGAATGATACTCTAAATAGTTAAACACTGCGCGCGCTCTGCCCTCTAACTCAAAAATGGTTCAATATATAAAAAAATGTTTAAACAAAATATGTAGAGAATTTAATCTTAACAATCTTAACAACTTAATAGAATTCTTAACCAAACAATTTATTTCTTTTACCAACATTGGTAATTATATATAATAGGTAATTGTGTTAAATTGAACGCCACATCAGTGATATATCTAATATTTACCAAGTCTTTTTAGCACCGAATTAAATGTACTATTTTTTCGGCAAATGTTTAAATTTTGTATATATATGAAGTTAATACATCAAAATTTCTATTTATATTTATTACCATCATAATTATTAATTACGTCCAAAAAGTAAAAAACATTCAAATTTGTATATTATATGAAAAATAAATTGTTTTATCAAAGCAACCATTCAATTCAAAATTTCATAATCAAATCAAAATATTTGTTATTTTTTGTTGTCATTGTATAACTACAATTTGTTTGAAAAAATAACATATAGTTTGGTCTCTTGCAACATATTTTTATTAATTCATAATCTCATGTTGTGTTACTATTGCTGACGCCGTAAATATATGGATAAAAAACTGGCGATATTTTTTCTGCCGCCATAAAAATATGAAAGTTATTTTAAAGCTGCCGTTAAAAAAAGGAAAATTGGCATTAAATGTCAAAAAAGTTAGAAGTTTACCTTCTCTCAAGCGGTTGTAAAGTTAAATTTTACAGCCGTTTGCCGACAAAATTCTTTTTTCGAAATGTTTTGCGGAAACAAAAAACAGACATGCTGTTTCACCAGTAGCCTACTATGCTGCTTTGTTTTATAAAAACTCCTTAGCTTTTGACTCAAAGTTAAAGTGTTTTTGGTCCTTCGGGTCAACCGAGATCAAATACAACGTGCCAACAACTTGGGTATTCAACACTTACTATCCTATATATTGCCAATTTATTTTGGGATTTATATTTTTTTTCAATAAAATTTTTATGGAATAGGGATTACAATATGTGTCATAATAATACATTAAAGAGTTTTAAAACCAAGGTCCCACAACAAGCTAACGCTAGTCATCATCAAAGATTAGTCGATAACTCAGATTGACGGTTGTACTGTTGACTGAAATGAGTATACCTGCCAGCATTACTAACATATTACCTGAGCTGCTGAAATTTCACTACTTTAGCCAATGTTATGTGATATTCTCCCGTTAACTCGTATGAGAATTGCAGGAACTGGAATACACGGGATTGTGAGAACCGTAAATCAAAAATAAAAAAATTTACAAATCAGCAAAACTGATCCCTCCAAGCATGCAAGTCTCGCCAACCTAAGCAACAAACTCATGCAGAAGGTTCAAAAGGTTTGGGTAGTGGGAGGCTCATCCGATCACAACCTATATATTTTGATCTAAATGTGTCGACTGGAACCTAGCCGAGAAGGGCTTGTCCTCTGTATTTTGTTAAATAATCGGTTTTTATAGTAAAACTAGCTATTAAACAAGTTCAGACAACTACTAGAGTATTAGTAGCACTAATATTTATTCGTAATATTTGTTGAATATTTTCAATAAATTAATTTCATAGAACTAAAATTATTATCAAGCATAAATAAGTAATATTTTTAAAAATCGAAGCAACCTCAATTTTTATATAAAGTTTTGATGCTGTTGTCAAGGTTAACCTTTTTTAAATTTTCAAATTAACACACGCAAAGCCTACTTTGATTAAATAAATTTTTTCGATGTTTTTTTGTGTTATATAAGCTTTTTCGATATTGCTTTCTTGGATTCTAAACATTTTGCAATCATGTGTGGAAATAACATGATAATGCCATGTGTTTGTGCATGAGATACGAATTTTTTGTCTTTTTCGTGATTACCTTAAAGCTTTTAATAATTATATCATACGGGATGTACTTGAAATATATTTTTACGAGCTAATTAAAAGATATTACAAAGTGTCAACTGCCTTCTGTGACAAAACCTATCCCAGATGACATAACCATAAAATAAACTGCCGTATGTAATGGCCTTATTTTTTTTTGTTTTCTTCAACAAATCGAATGAAGAAAACAGATTGAATTTAATATTCTCCGCAACTGTCTCTTACTTATATACTTTGTAATTTTCTGGTTTTTATTATATAGCAAACTTAGCCAACAAAATATAACACACATAACCTAATAAATAAAATAAGAAATATAAGAAGAAAAACAAAGAAAATTGGTCGTTAATGTGAAAATGAATGGAAATCGAAATGAACACAAAAAAAACTGAGCAGAAGATTATTTTTTGTTGCGGAAAGTAATAAAATACAATTACGTGTAATTACCTTAAGGAATCAATATTAGTTAATGGGGAATGCGATACGTTGGTTTGAGGGTGATTAATTTAGGAGAAATATGTTTTCGTTTTTGTGTTGCGGGTATGGTTAATTGTTATGAATTGTTTGAACTTAATAAACAATTTTTTTTAAATGATTTGTTTGTTATAAACATTTATTAGGGAAAACATATAATTATATTTATACTAGCATTAATATATTATTCCAGATTATCCTATGTTATTTTATAGTCAAATCTCGGGTCACTTTTCCTTATCTACTTTTTTATTCCTGTTTAATATTTATGATACTCTTCAACTTTTTATCATAATCATCAACATGAACCTAGTCATTCAACCCTCTGCTATCATTCATTCAAATTCTTTACATCTCTGATTCAAAAAAAAAATATGAGAAAATCGAAACGTAAGTAAGCTTAGAGCATGAACGTTATAAGTACAAAAACAAACAGCTCCAGAATAGTAAAAAAACGTAAACCCCATTTTCCATGTACACATATTTCCATTTGCCGTTGTTTTTCTGTATTATATGAGTTATTTTTTTTGTTTTTCATATTTTAGGTGAATTAATGTTTGCTTACTTTTTTACTTCCATCGTATTTGTGTAAGTTTTTCTGCTTAACAATCAAAATCAGCTTTGAATTTATGAACGGTATAAATAATGGAAAATGAGAAAGAATAAAAAAAAAAGTATAATTGTGATGAAAAATGAGATGAAAGAAAAAATGAATTGTTGGAAAATGTGAAAAACTAGAGTAAATTATGATGAATGATGATAATGATGGACATTTATTATAAAATTGATTATGAACAAAGTTGCTGATGATATAGAAGCAGGCTGAGAGATGGAGAGTATATGTTTTTTTTATATAACAAATGATACAATATTATATGCAGGTTAATTTGATGAAATATTACATTGAAAGGTAACCAAAATTTATTTTTCTAATACGAAATTCATTTTATTATGAAATTTTTTATTTATGTTCGAATTTTTTCATTTTTTTTTTGTGTTGATGAGTTATGTCAAAAAAAGGTTAAACGGTTGTAGTTTAGATTTATTTAATGAATATTTTGAATGATTATATCAAATAAACAATCATTGTACTGGTTAAACTAGTGAAGTTAATATTGAAGTCTTAAATTTTTTATGGAAGCTATAATTTTGATTTTTCCTGCATTATTCGGGCTTTTCTGAAGTTTCAAAATAATATGACATGTATGTATATTTTTTGAAGTAAACCTTTCTAAAGCGCGATATGACAAGTAACTCAAACATTTTTTCGGACGGAAGTAACCTCTTCAAACGGAAATGATGTTAAGTAAAATCAATTATAATGAAACCATATATATCATACTAAACTCTGATTTTAAATCTTAAGTAAATACATTCACACAATTGCATCAAACAGTAATAAAAGAATAAAATAAAGAAGAAATGCAAACAATAATAAAGACAAACGAATATTATTTTCGGCAAGTATACGATTATGTGTCATTATTTTTTCGAATGAAATTTTAATAAAATATCATTTGTTAATGATATTATATTTTTTTTCTCGTGTTAAATATTATATGAGTAAAACGATTTTAGTTACTTAATTATTGAGTTTCGTTATTTTTTAAATTTATATTTTTTTTCTTATTTTTTATTCAAACAATAAAAAAAGTACTAGTCATCTTTATACGCGGTTGAAGTAAAACTTCTTTGGCTACTGTAGCAGGTATTGCTAAAAAGACAAATTATATAAAATAATATGTCATTTTGAAATTTAGTATTTATTATTAATATAGTTTACAACATGTTTAATCTTTGTCTAATCTTTTACAAAATTCATTTTTTTATTTATTGTTATTCCATACATTGTTAAATGTTAGAAAAGATTAAATCTAAATAGTAGCATATTATGGTTTGTTTTTGTAACGACCACAAAAGTCTCTTCAATAGACATTTTCATTTGATATATAAAAACAAAAAGTCAACATATTAATGATACCTTCATTCTGTAATATTAAACAACTTAAAATCGTTTCATAAAATAACATCTGTCTGGTTATGACGTTCCACTGTAACGCAGCTTTTTATATTATTTTTCTTCCCTTTTGTCATTGTGAAACGAAAATAGTTTATTGCTTTATACAATAACCAAAATTAAGTAAATTGATCATGCACAGAAGCGTTGATGCTGAATTTTGGATACGATACTTCATATTATGAGTTTTGACTGATATATGTTTGCAATATTATCAATAATTGATTAAATTTTGAATGACCTTATGTTTATTTAATTTGGTAGTATTTGGACGATTTTTTTCTATCTGTTTTATTTGAATTATTTATAAAAGCGGCAGATTTGCAATGCATGAGTAAAAATTTTTTGCTGTTTGATAAATAGAAGAGACAAGACATCGATGAGTAAAATGGCATCGAATTATAAAATCAGTTAAGTTCTATTTTTCATCAAATATTCTTAAGCTTTTGGGCATTCAATAAAAAAAGAATAGGTTTGACTTCCAATTGAAAAAAAAAATTATTTTGATTATAGTAATTACCAATATAGTTTTTTTTTCATGAAGAAATTTTTGTAACATAGTTTTTTTGTTAGATTACGCTTTAGTTAATATTGGTTAAATAAATTTGGTGATGTGAATTTTATGTATATGTATACTCAAGCTGTTTATAATACACAATGACAAAAATAGAAATCAGGGTATAAAAAAATAACCATTATTTCCTTAGATCTGACAGTGGTGGAGAAGAAGGTGAAACGGTTTGTTGGCTTTGATAAAATAGGATTGGATTGATGGTGATTAAAAAGAAAGTTACAAGGATAAATGATCAATTGGAGATTTTTTTTTCTTGCTATGAAAAACATATATTGAATGAGCATTAATAATTGTATGCCATTGTTGGATAATTGTAGTGAAAGAAATCCTGGATATATAGCTTGGTAGTATTCTGTTCCAGAGTAGCAGTATTTTCAATCAACATGCCCTTTTTTCTAATTTATTATACAAACATAAGTCTAATCACTTTTGAAAACATAAATTTATTTAAAAAAATTAATAAAAATTAAATTAATTAATTAATCAAAAAATAAAATTGAAAATCGAAAAAAAGTTAAACAAAAAATTTAATGAATTAACGTAACAAAATTAAAATAGAATTTATTAAAAACATGGTTTGCCTTATGAAAAATTGAAGGCTTATTTTAAAAAATAAATAAATAAATAGGTAGACGAATTATACAAGCCCCGCCTACTCTTCGATTTCGTTTTGAACATGCTATAGTTCTTTTCACAAGACAATAAAACGTGACATTGGTGATCAGTTGATTTGTTTTTGGAAATTTTTTAAATGATTGTTATTTCTTGCAAATCAGGGTGGTTTCAGGTAATCTTTGAATGATTTTTGATAAAGTTGTAGTATTATTAATGCATTACTGATTTTATTAATAACGTCATGATCTGGATTAATGTATTATTGAATTGAATAACAACGTCCATATTATCAAATTTGCTTATTGAACACAGGAACGCAATTTGAGGTTGCCCACATTGCTGTTATCGCATTATTGAAGATGGTAATTTTTATTTTTTAATAAAATGGGTTGTGTAGTAGGAATTACAAAATGTGTCACAATAACACATAAAAACCTTTTAAGACCAAGGTCCCACAACAACATACATTCAAAGGTGTTGATGGACGTAAATCTTTCTTTTTTTGTTTTTTATATTTTTTGTTAAAGAAAAAAAAAGAAAGAAAAAAAAATCAAAACAATAAACACTGATCCCTCAATGCGGGCAATTGTTTTGTTTCTGTTATATTAGAGTATTAGGTAGTATAATTGACTAGGGAGCAGTTTTGACATGAAAATTGGGATCCCGACTAGCCTTGGGGTGAGTAAAGTACTTTCAATCTATTAATTTAGTAATAACTGTGGTATTAGTGGTGTGGATGTGAATGTCTTGGTTTCTTTGATTTCAAGGTCGTCAGAGTTTCTTCTATTCAATTTGACTTCATCTATCTGCTCTGTCTCAAACGCACAAATACTGGTTAATTTGTGCTGGATTGGGGAATTTTCATTTTCTTTCCACAGGCTGTCGCTCCTCGGAATACAATCTCTCAAAGCATGCAGTCCCCGATTGCTTCCAGTTGGAATTCTTATTAACCAAATCAGTCTCCATTACAACCCCAAATCTTGATATATGATTTGTTAAAGATGCCTTTGCTACAGCCTCAACTGTTTCATCCAACAAAAGTATTGCTTCTGACCACCTAATTAAACAATCAATTGTAGTCAATATATACCGATATCCATAAGATGGAGGTAAAGATTGTGTATCGAATCGAATGTTGATCGGTTTATAAACTTCGGAAAATATTAGCGGAAAATGTTTGTCGAGGTCTCACACTAAATAGGTTAACTGTTTAGTTACATAGAGACGGGCTCAATCTTCCATTTAGAACGTACGACGTGTTGATTTTCGATTAAATGTTGGAGATCTGGATCAATTTCTTGAAGTGCAATGAGTTTATCAGCATCTAATCCAGTAAAATTGATAGCCATTTTGTCAGTTCGTGCATTATTATCGCCAGTGATGGGACAAATATCAGTGGCGAGCTGGGAAATAAAATCAATGACGATGACAAACCTGACAGGGAATTCTCTGTTATAAAAGGTTTGTGCTCGTTGAACACGGTGCAAAAACGACGTTTTATGAAGTAACGGACGTATTTAATTGATATAAAAATAGCCAATTACAAGCAATCAAAGGTAGAATTATTTTTTTCTGATTGCATTCAAGAGAAAAATTCTAATAAATGCCAACTTCCTTTGTTAAACTGTTCTAGTATTGCTCCTGTTGCAGTACCTGTTGCATCTGTTTTGATACAAAAGCTTGCGTTTTGTAATGTACAAACCAAGAGAGCACAGCTAACAAATGCTAGTTTGACAATGTCAACAGCTGTACTGCATTGGAGGGGTTAGAAAAATGCTGACTTTTTATCTTGACTAGCTCAGTAAGATACCTATGTAATGGAACAATTAGCTCAGCTAAGTGTGGTATAAATCTATGGTACTAATTAACCATTACCACAAATTGCTGGACTTGATAAACTGAAGTTGGCTGTGGAAACTCTTGAATGGCTATGATTCAAACTGGGAATCGAAGAGGAACGCCAAATACGCATTTAAAATTTGGATTTTAATATCGAAATCAGAATCGTAAATGTTGTTGGTGTTCCTATGGAAAATTGTTTGCTATCAAAAAAAACTAATACGTAATTTAATCTTTTATGCAGTTCGTCCATGAAACTGGAGTCTAAGCTAGAAACGCAGCAAACAAAAAAAATCCTAGCTTGAGCATATGCAAAAATTTGCTTTTTGCAATCTTGAGTTGTCGCTTCCAGTTTACAAGCTTGAGAGAAAGGCAATTGTCCATTTGTGATATGAAGATGAACAACGTTGTGTCTGATTGGAGCGTTGGATTTCAGTTCCTGAGCGATAGATGCGAAGTAATGAAGCATATCTCCATGGCTAAGACATGAAGACATACTAACTGCGTACTATCCCCTGAAGGCATACTATCTGTAGTATTCACTTTTTAATTTTTACCCATATTTACTAAGCGCTTACTTTTATATCAACAACCAATAGAAACTAAGTATGAAAGTCAGCACCTATTGTCTACTAACTGACAGTACGATAAATGAATGCCGTAGTTCTTCCCTACGGATAGCCAATTCTAAACTAAATTCATTTTACCAAAAGTGCGGATTGTGGCTCTTTTGGCGACTGCAGTCTAGGACTTTGTGTTCGTCTTTAATTCAGTTGGAATAATATTGACACGGAATCACTGATACATCTGCTACTGTGTTAATAAGAAGTTAAAAGTTTGTGCTGAGGACCCGGATGACTGATAAGGACAATTTCCTCTGCATCTCAAAGTTAAGATGGTCTTTGATACCAGCAAAAATTGTTCGAAGAAGGTGATCTGCTTCTAAGTTTAAAATTGTTGTGTCGAAAGAAGATTATCTAAAAGGTAATCGAAATCATGACCTGGAAATTGTTTTTCCAGCTTTTCATGCGTGTTTTCAGATTATTAAAAGAGGTTGTAAGATGCTCTAATAACCTGTCAAATAGATTGTTGTTTCCATTTTTTTGGTAGATGTTGAGAATATATTGATTCCAGATTTGTCAGTGCTCTAATAGCTGTCTGGTTTTCCGAAACGAGACATTACATAAGTGCATTCATTGATAGCATATACTTCCGCTTGAAAATAGGACATCTGCTTAACTGCAAAGATGGGATGAGTACAAAACCGTCCAAAGGGAAATTTCTTACAACTTACTAGATTGTTTGAATCTAAATACAACCCAGCTCCTGCATTTCCACTCCATACGTGTCTCGCTAGAAAGAGTGTAGTGCAAGAGTTATGTGTGGAAAATACAATTAATCTTACATAACTCTCTCAATACTATGACAAAAAAATAAACGGTAAACCGACATGAAACAAGGCAAATAATATATTTATAATCGATAATGATTTCATAACTAATTACTACCACAAAGTTTTAATGTTTATTGTGGTAATCTGTGACCTTGTAGAAGAGAAGTTATTATTAAAAAAGTTATTATGATAATTTCTGACATCATATCGTAATGGTTGGCATGCTGATCTATGAATCAGTCAAGATTAATTTGTTGATTACTGTTTGATGTTTGGATTGTAGTGTTGATTGATATTTTCATGTTTTGAAAGGCAGTCGACAAATTTAATAAAACTAACTACAACCAAAGTGAAATGATTTTTATTCTATGTTTCGATTATATACAACAAAAAAAAGAATTTTTGTTTGCAACTATTTGGTTTGCAACAGTATTCAGCATTCCTCTATTCAAAAATCATATGTTAAACAAGCACCGATTCAACAATTGCTATTATGCAACAATCATCGGTACACTTGCTGCGACAATCGACTGATCCATTGGCGCAACGATTGGTTTTTGTATTGAACCAAGATTTTAGTCACCATTATTGGTAAGTATTGAAGAAGTTTGGAGGCGAGGCCTCCATTTTGGAGATGTGAACCATTTTTTGAAATGTGAAACATTTTTTAAGCAGAAATTATATTTAGTGATGGTGATGGTATTGGTTCCTGTGGCTTTTGGGATTGTCAGAGTTCCTGTTCTTTGTTCATTTGAGTCCATTTTTTTTTTAAATTTGCGCGTACAATTCGGCATTTGTGATGGGCTGAGGAGTCACTCACAGACTGAGTCTACTTGGAATTTTAATCTCAGGGCACGCAGCTCCTCAGATGTTACTGATTCTGGTTCAGTTATCAGGATCGCACGGTGTTAATTACACATTCTTATTTTTACTTGTGTATCCAAAAAATAAATAAAAAAATTCAAATTATTCATAAATAAAATTAAATAACTGACGTTCATTAATTTGTTTTATTATATTTTAATTATTTAAAATCAAATATTTAAACTTTTTCTAAATTCCAATAATATTCCAAAAATTCTTAAAAATTCAAACTTTTCCAAAATTCTAAAAATATTGCAAAATCATTACAAAATCAAAAATTGAAACTTTTTTTAAAATTCCAAAAATTATAATAAAATCAAATATTTAAAATTTTTTAAAATTCTAAAAATATTCCAAAAATTCTTACAAAATCAAAAATTAAAACTTTTTTCCAAAAATTCTAAAAATATTGCAAAAATTATTTCAACATCAAAAATACAAACTTTTTTCAAAATTCCAAAAATATATCCAAAACTATAACAAATTCTAAAATTTCCATGTCCAATTTCATTTTCAATTACATTTACGTCATAAAAACAGCTAAATTTTTTTTTCAAAAAAATTGGCTTAAAAAAATAAATGAAATCATTTTTTGACACACTTGACATTATTTTTTTGACAAACTTATAATGCCATAATTCTCTATAATAATAATAAAATTTCATTTCAAACAAATAATTAATTTTATTTTTTTCCGAAAATTTGGGTAAAAAACGAAATAAAAATCTTTCTTTTGACACACTTGACAACATTTTTTTGACAAACTGGTAATACCATAACTCTTAATAATAATAATAAAATTCAAACAAATAATGAATTTAGTTTTTTCCAAAAAATTGGGTAAAAAATAAATAAAAATCTTTCTTTTGACACACTTGATAACATTTTTTTGACAAACTTATGATGCCATAATCTAGTTTTTGATCTCGCTTTTGATTTACCAACTCATACCATCAAGATTGCTTCAAATTCAATGTTCCTACTCGTAATCACTTAAAATGAACGTTTTTTAAGCCAAAAATATGAAATTTGCTGTTTTTGACACACTTTCGGTACAGTTATCGAACACAGCGTCCTTTCGGACCTGTCCCTTAAGTATACCTATTTTTAGAAGAAAAAACTTTTGAAATCTCTCCAGCAGTTTTCCCTGCAGCGTAGGTAATGACGGCCGGCCGGCAGACAGACATACATTTTTTTCCAGCTTTTTTAGAATCAGTTAGTCCTAAAACGTCGAGAAATACCAAAAAAAGTGAGGATAAGAATTTCACTTTAAGCTCATGAATGTAATACTGCAATGAAGCTGTTATTTAATCTTCGTGATTTGGAGCCACACTAGTTTCCTACGCGCATTAAATTTACATTAACAAAAACTTTCGTAGATATTTTCGCCCTTTTCAAACATAGTTTCTTATATTCAATTCGTAATCGTGCGTCGCAATAATTTTTGTTTAAATTTATCGTAAAACAGTCTCCATAATTTGTAATCGCTCTATTTCCTAAGGAGACAAGAAAAAAATCAAGCAATAGGTTACTTCTCGTTTACTGTAATGCCATAAACGTTGGATGGAAGTTGTTTTTGCTCCTTTTCAAATACAATTTTCTTACATTCATTTCGTAATCAATTTTTTTTTTATAAACCTTTTCTAATTTTGCTATGAATTAGTTGTGCAAACTCTTTAGTGGGTACAAAACTTGACGAAAGAAAATACCCAAGAAACAAACTTATCGTTTTGTTATTGTTTGTGAACGGCTGTTAGTATAATATAAATAGATGCCGGCAGATGGCTTATTCTATCATTCGCTAATTAGGAATCACATGTTATCTGACAGTTCGTGGAATAAAAATGTCTAAAAAGTCACAAACTTATTTGTTTAGTTTTAATTTTTTTTTGTGATTAATGTTAATTTACTTTGTGATTAGTGTTAAATTATTTTGTGATTAACGTTAAATTATTTTTGTGATGCCAAACCAGAGTTATATAATTCATTTTTTTATTACAATAAGTCTTCCGTAATCTAACTAATTATGTTTGTTGATTAAATTGATAAAGAATTTTTAATTAGAATCCACCGAAAAACTTCTCTCGGTCGATATTGTGTGATGATTAGTCAAATTTGCATGCTTAAAATAGAATCTACTAGAAATCTCTGTTCATAATTTAATTCTAACGTTGATTACGGAGCACTCTCTCTCTCTGGCGTTTACGGAGCACACCTTTGTGAAATTTGGACACGGTTAATTAGCTCCATTAATAAATATGGAAGCAACTGTAATTGTCAGTAAAATTACTATAAACTGTTTGGGTTACTGAAATGGCTATCTGCTTGAGTTTTTTTATTTTAAATATGTTACCTGCTTAACGCTAATTTTTTTTCTAAATGCTAATATAAATAAATTCACTACCTTCAAAATTGTGTGCAATTAATAAAAAAATAATAATTAATAATATATAAACTTTGTGAAAGTTGGACAGTGGTAATTAGCTACATTAATAAGAAAGGAAGCAAATTTAATTGGTAATAAAATTAATATAAACTGTTTGTGTAACTCAAATGGATATTTGCTTGAATTTTATTTTTATTTTAAATAAGTTACCTGTTAGGGGTTAATTTTCAATAAATTCAAATATGAATAAATTCAAAGAACTCAAATTTTGTGTGCAATTAATTAAAGTACCTATATCAAAACAAAGGCAGCGTCGCTTAAGGTTGAATGGAAATTGTTATGCAGTGGCTTGCAATTCAAAGAGAGAAAGGGAAACTAGGGGTTTGTTTGTTTGGTCGAAATTGAACCAAAAAGGCAATCTGGCAAATTTGGAAAACAAACAAGAAAAGGGGAAAGACAAACTAATCATACACAACCTCTTGTACTGGTGTTTTATGAGAATTGAATAGGAATCAGTGCACTCTATTATGCAGTACTATGATTGGAGGCTGGAAGAGGGGACCAGTTACCAGACATGGGGTGCGCCATTTTTCAGTATTTTTTTATATTTTTATCTAAACCTGAGTATGGATGTGTATGCGGGGGTGTGAGTGCGAGTGTGTATATGTGTGGATGAGGAGGTGCATGTGTGAGAACATGTGGTGCATGGGCGTGTGAGTCAGAGGAGAATGTGCTAGATTAAATTTATTTATTTCCGCACGACAATGAGGTTTGCGGATATCATAGTTAGCAAAGACTACCTCCATTTTTTATTTTGAAATCAAACCTGTTTTAATTCGATTATTTCCATCACACCCAAACCAAGGTCGCCCGTTATATGTTGATTTTGGTATTATAATTTGATTTAATTTAAAAAGTGATTAATAATAATTGATGTTTAAATTGTTGATTTTGCGCAGATAATGGTTAATGAATGTACCTTATTATTGATTAATTGTTATATTATTTGGTAATGATGATTTAGGTGTTGGTTTGGACATGCTGATCGTTTGAGAATGGAATCGTCTGTATTTCGTATGGAACTTCCTTCCGTGACCGGATGTTACACCACATCGACTGAAACTTGTGTTTTGGGATGGACGTTGTCACCATGTACATTGGGATTGCGTTAAATGGGGTTATCATTTGACATCCCTGCTGGAAGTCTGTCAGATAAGAAATTACCATCAATACAAGCCGTTCCCAATTTATTGGTGATTCACGCAATAAACAGAAAAAACATACATACAGGGAAACTACCAGCTGGGTTACAACACGGTGGCCATAATATTAATGATTTGGCCCTCCATCAAAGCGGTACGTGGTACCTTCCTGAGGCTTGCTTAACATCCTCAGCCAGGGAAGAACCTGGAAAGAAGTCCTACTAAAATACGATATACTTGACCTTTAAGTGAAACTCGGGTTATACAGAGGCGTTTCGGGAGGTTTATTGTCAGAAGAACAGCAAGGTGTTTTGGTCTAACGATTGGTCTGTTTGAGAAAATATTAACATTATCAATTTTTTTGAACTGCTAATCAACTTGGGCATTAGATTGCTTACTTTCATGTTATATAACTCATGGGATCGTACCCTATATGTGTAGGATAAATAGTTAAATATTTATATTGTGGTACATCTTAATCTGGATTATTGAGTAGTCGATATTATGTTTATCTGTATGGCATGAATGTAGGTATGGGTGATTGTGTGCATGTGTGTGTGTATGTGTGTGTGTGTGTGTGTGTGTGTGTGGGTGAGCGTATAAAGTGCTAGAGCGTGTGAATGTGTTAAAGATATGGGGCTGGATGTGGTGATCGGGTTCTCGCAATTACGGGGGTCGCCAGAGTCTACCTTTTTCACATGCTTTTTCATTTAATCCATTTTTATGAGATTCGCATACAATACTGTTATTTGAAGTGGAGCAGCAGGTAATGTCTACTCATTCCCCTCTGGCTGAAGCTAGCTTGGGGCTAAATAAATCTCATCTAGGTGCGCGGCCTGCTATGTCATTTCGTTGATCATACAACGAAGCAGCGCTTCATTACAATACTTAGGTCTTTCAGGCCGAAGTAAAATGTCAAAATAATTGTTGCTTCCTTACTGTTCTCAATTCTTTTGGATAAATAAGGTTTGGGTAAATTTTGTTTATACTAAACAATTTAAATTTAAAATAAAATAATTGTAAACTTTGTTGTTACAAATTCATATTAAAATAAACAAAAAAAATACCTAAATAAATTCTAAGACTTATCTTGAATTTCCTCCTAAGTCACGAGTAAGGTAAAAAATTCATGAATATATTTGTTTTCCTAAATCTTCTTCAAATTTAATTTGCTTAATTTAATTCCTTCAATTTTTTGATTTTCTTACCTAAAAATGAAAAAGATAAATAGCGTTAATTAATAGAAAGAAAAATTCATTGAATAAATTTAAATTATAAAATTAATATAAAAGAAATTTAATTATTTATTGTTTATGTTTATATTTTTTCAAAATTTCTTTTAGCGAAAAAAAAACATAGCCATTCCAATTGACAGCTGGCCTACTAATGAAAATAAGGTCCTAACTGATTCAGTCTTATATAAAGACTTTCAACTAACAAAGTCAATACGAGGGGCCGGTTGTAAAAATTAACAAGAATACTACATTTTTCATGATATGAGGCTCAGTATACTTCTCAGTTGGCATCAATGGTAAACTTGGTGGGTATTTCGGTTCCTTTGATAGTGCTCTGTGCAGCCTGGCATCCATAGTAAAGCTTCCAACTTTTTTATCAAAGCGCTCTCTCTAGTATTCGGTAAACTGTTTTTATGTTCCTTGACGGTTTAGTCATCGATTTTATTGATTTGCTGGTTTCCTTACTTTCGATCTCAGTTTTTCAGTTTTCTGTCCAGGGTGAATTTACGTCATGATGAAAAGCTCAATTCTAGTAGTAGTATTTGGCTAAGTAGTAATTTATATACATCCAAATGAGTTAATCGGGGATTTTTGCAACTCTATTTTTTTTTTTTAATAAAATGGGTTGTGTAGTAGGAATTACAATATGTGTCACAATAACACATAAAAACCTTTTAAGACCAAGGTCCCAAAACAACATACGTTCAAAGGTGTTGATGGACGTAAATCTTTCTTTTTTTGTATATTTATAATTTTTGTTAAAGAATGGATAACTAAACAAAAAATCCTATCACTGACAAAACATGACATAGGTCAATATTTTATGATAGAATAGAGCAAATAAAAGTAAATTAGAAAAATAGCAAATTTTTACAAAAATTTGCTGAAACAAAACAAATATGTGTTTGCCAATAATCCAGCCGGTTGCATATTCCTTGATCTTGTGACGCTTTTCTTGAAGATCAAAGCCCACACATAGTTATATGAAGGCTCATTTCTTCAAGGAAACAATAGCGTCTCATCATCAAGGATTATTTCACAGCTAAGATTGAGAGTGCTGCCGTTGACAGAATACATTTAATTCGCCACCACCCCTAAGATGTCACCTTGGCTAGTGATATCTCACTGCTATTGCCAGAGGTATGTGATATCTCACGTTAACTCGCATGCCAATAGCAGGGACCACAGGGCTGACTAAAAAATAAAAACTGATGCAATTGTGGTCTAAGGTTAAAATTTCTTGCGATATACTCTCCAATTAAGAACTATTATTTCCAAAACTAGGCTAGTAAGATGTCAATCACTTATTCTCTAATTGCATTTAAAATAGTTATGGCATTTTTTTCATTTCAAATTTCTAGATATGTACTATAAAGAAACGTAGCCAAGTCTATTACTCGTCTTTTACTCTAACCAAGTCATAATCAACTGAGACACTCACCACTGCTTTAAGCTTAGTTCCAGCTTTGTCTTTTTACATCGTCGTTTTGGAACTCTTTCCGCGGCGAGATAGGTGCAATGTGGCCTTGTTGTGATAAGGAAACAAGTCATTGGATTATTTTCAATTAACTTTAGACTTCCGACACCGTTGTAGAAAGAAAATTTACTTTTTTCCTTAAATAAAATATTTAGTGTAGTAAGAATTACAATCATAGCTCCGTCATTTTCAAAATATGAAAATAAGAGTTAGTATAGCTCTGGGGGGGAAATAAATTTTTTTCTGAAATAGCTGTGTAGAAAGAAATACTATATCGCCAATCGAAAATTTGTTTGTTCTAAAATATATTTTTCTTGTGAGAATAAGTGGCAGTACTAATCCATTAGCACTAATAACCAAAATGACATCTGGTATCGGATTCAATAAACGAATATTACATATTTATCAGCAAAATAATTCATTTTTTTATTAGTATCACAACCAACACAACAATAGCATTATGCAGCACAACCACTCTTTTCTATTTTCACAAAATGCTGGAGCTAATTTTAATTCAAAAAATTATTTTAGCAAGTTAAAACTTTTCAGTTGGTGGTATGGAATTTATTTTACAATACATCACAACTTTGCTTTCCATGGTTTTTTTTTTCAAAATGGTGGGTTTAAGTTAGAGGACATATATCACAACAACATGGTAAACCTTTTGAGACCTAGATTCCACAAAAAAATGCATAAACGCAAATTTTTTGTTCATTTTTTTTATGTTTTTTTAAAAGAATGGATAACTAAACAATTAATCCCTTCACACAATAAAATATATTAGAAGCGAATATTTCATGATATAATGGAGGAAATAAAATAAAAGGAGAGAATTTAACTTGCCACCTGCCAGTGGTGCTGTATCTCATATTATCTCATATTTCAATGAGAGGACTGGACGGAGTACGTAACTGGTCGGAGGGACTGGACGGAGTACGTAAAACTAAGTCTTCCGAACACATTAAAAAACAAACAAATTAAAAAAAACACAATAACAGTCACCGTATTGATTTTTCAAGTTAATGCTTCGAACATAATTTTGGTCCTTCGAGCCGGAATTCAGCACCTCTAACCGTTAACGGTAACAATTTCTGCTCACAAAACATGAAAAAGCTGGATTACATTTTGTATTTTAATTAAAAATTTTTTTAATGTTATTCAATTTTATCACTTCAAAAATCTCAATTTAAACACCATAAATTACTTTTTAAAATCTACTTTAATGTTCCCAACAACCAAATGAAATAATTTTAAACACTTATCAACCAACAAAAAAAACGTAATTTAAATCAATATTTGAACGACTTGAAAATAATTTTCACCAGAAATCAATAAATCAAAACCAACAAAAAAATTAAGATAGAAAACCAACCTATAACCTACCATTTTCAATTTCTGGTGGTGAACAATAACAGCAAAAAACAATAACATTCAATTAAGCAGCTTTTCTGTACAGCAATAACAATAAAAAAAATTAAAAAAAACTCCAACTTGTTTTTCAAGCTTTTTCCGCTGAACTTTTTTATTTTCAATTTTCAAAGCATTTTCAAACAAACATTTAATTACTTTCCTTTTTTTCTTTATTTATTTAAGGTTAAGCTTTTTCCTTTTCAACAAAATACAATTAAACAATATGACAAATTTAAAGAGGGTTGTTATAGTGGACCAAATTGAAATCAAAATGAGCTGAACATACGTTGAATAACTAAAAACACTTTAACATCTAAAAGTGTCCCTAAAATAAAAATAGGCAATTTAAGTATTCTGGTAATATCTGTTCAAAATTATCCTTAAACTACTTTTGTTCTTCTTAATTTTACCAATCATCACAATTTCGTTTCAAATTTCAGTCATTTTTATTATGTTGTGTCATCACTTAAATTCCCTCCACAAATCCTCTCGACCTAACTTTAACATACAAAAAAAAAAATAAAATAATAAACCAAACCCAAAAAGAACAAGAGAAAAAAACCTTCAATTTCTATTTATTAGATTTATATAAAGCAACATGACCAGCATATCTAATTTAAGATCATTTTTGTTGGTCTTTTCCTTTGCTATGTGGTCTGGATTTCTTGTATGATTATATTTAATTTAATGTATCCTACGGAATGGGGTTGTACAGTGTTTTTTTTCCTTTTGTTTCTTTTTTTTGTGTGTGTTTTGGCACTTACTAAAGTGAAATAATCTTTTATTTTTTTTATTTTTGTTTGGTTTAGATTTTCTAATTCGAAAAGGGTTTGACCGATTTTGAGTGACAAACAAAAATTTGGGATGATCAAATGTTAGTTTTGATGAAAATTTAGACATACTTTTTGTTGACTTTTGAAGATTATTATACGCATAAATTTGTTTGTGTAATGTTTTCATATAGTTTTTGGTATAATTCAGAATAATTCCGTTTACCTTTTTTATGTTTAAAATCAAGTTTTGGATGAGCTTTACACGACCTTAATTAACTGAGGTCTTTTAAGCTCAAAGCATTATAAAATAACAATAAATGAATCACTTTAGACCTTTTAATAGCGATTAACAAAACTTTTAAAATAGGTTAAGTGTAATATTTCAGTTTCCATCGACCACGACCAAAAATCTTTTTTTGATAATTGAGTGAAAATTTCTTTAGGTGCGTTGGTTGATTTTGTATTAGAAAACTTCATGTATTTGCGTGATCGTCACGCTATTATATTAAAAATAAGTTTTAAAAGAGAAAGTGAGATTGATTCATAATCATTTGTATTAAAAAATTTATTTTTATAAAAACATTTTATTATTTTCTTTATTTTGCGTTTTTTTATTTATTTTTTTTAATTTTAATTTTTGTTTTATTCATATATTTTAGATTCTGCACTTTTCGTGAAAAATATTGAAGACATCTTCAGATGGTGGTAAAAGGAAAAGATAAGAAAATAAAGAATCATCTGGAGAGGATTTCTCTACTGATGACATAAAGAATAAAAAGTGTTTATTAAATATTTTTTATTATCCAATATTTTATAAAGTAAAAACTTCTTAAGACGCATTACGTGATTTTTACGGGGACAATTTTATATTTTCACGTAATCGTCACGCTGAAGTTATGTGTATTAAAAATAAATATTAAAAGAGAGTGAGATAAATTATTAGCATTTGTTATTTTCTTATTTCTGACTCTCGTTTTCTTGGTTCATAATTTTTCTTGATACATACAATAAATGAAAGAAATGAAAACACTGTTATTTTGCAGGTTTAAATTTTCGCTTCTGTTGAAACTCCTCAAACCTTGGGTAGTAATGAAACATCACGTTAATCACCCTCACCAGTTGATCGATATTATTCAAGCAAATAGTATATTATGGATAATATGTGAACGTTGTTAGCAGAACGAGTTAACAACCTTTGCTCGAGCCAAAATCCAAGACAAACTTTGAAATGGTCTACATTCAAACCAACTTCCTCCGTGTGTTCCTCAACAGCATTAAAACGCATCAATGAAATTCTGTCACCTTATAAAACGCAAATATTCAAAAAAAATCTGGCAGTAGCTCGTGCTTTCAGTCCGGTTATAATCATCGGGGCACTTTTGGATCAAAATCTAAGGAATCCAAAATAAACTCGGAGGTTTTCTTTTACCACTCCACGTATAAAACAAAGCACAAAGCAGGGATCACTTAGTGTATAATTTTTTAAAATAGTTGTCACTCTGACTAAAGACCGTTGCCTAAAAAACGAGTATATGATCATCAATACCATGTCAACAGTATTGATGATTTCTTATTATTTTTGTTTCAGCATTGCGGTCATATGGAGAGTAAAAATAAAGCGTTTTGTTTAGGTCAATTAATAATAATTCTTGATTTCTTTATTATTTAACATAAACCAAAATTTATTCTTATCCGTTAATTCATGTATGTAGTTTATCGACGTTTCGATGTATTCTAAACATCATCATCAAGGATCTGTTTGTTCGAAATTATTATAAGATATTACTACTACATAAATGTTAAATTCTATAAATAGTTCTATGTTACTTACATAATCCACAAGATCTAACAGATAATTATTTTAGTTTATAGTATAATTAGTTTAGTATTGATGATCTTTATTTCAAGCGTCTTTTTAGTCAGTTTGAGAGTTAATCCAGTCCAGTCCAGTCCAGACCAAATCCTTTTATATGATACGGGAGCGGATATTTCGATCATTCTAAAATCAATATTCATGGAAAATTCAGCTACTACTCTTTTCAAACTGTTTGAGGCACACAACACTTCCCATTCAGTCTAAAGCACAAAAATTCTGCAGTTTAAAGTTGGTTTTTGCTGAAATTTTTTCTTGAATTTATAGTTAAAGACGTTTCAATCCCAATAATCGGATTAGATCTTTTTAAGAATACCACACTACTTGTTGACAATCAGAAACAGACTAAACAGGTAGCCTATCTAAATATGCTGAACCTACAATCTTTTAAGTCAACAAGACTAAAATAACAACTAAAATTGTCAAAATCTTGGAAGCATTCCATACAACGTTCTCATGCCAAGAACTACGAAACACAACATAGAGACAGTATTAGTATTTTGAAATACTCGATGCTTGGCTCCTGACAATCTCACAGCAACAAAATCCAAGTTCGAAAAGGAGGTGCAATCGGGTATAATTTGTAGGGTCAGCAAGGGCCCTTGGTTCACTCCATTACACTTGGTCATAACAAAATGTAGAATGCCATCTCTTTGGAGATTAACATAGTCTCAACAGAATTACCCCATAATAACAATACAAAATTAAAATAGAAACAGTGGGTGAATCATTATCTTGAAAAACTCGAAACTTGACTCCTGAAAAACTTACAATGCCCAAGGCCGAGTTCGGAAAGATAGTTTTATTAGGTAGCTGTGGGCGTAGTAAGAGCTCTTAGTTCAGCCCATTACATATGGTCACTAAAAAGAACGGAAAATGGCGTATCTATGGAGATTATCTCGTTCTCTATAGAATTACTGTTTGCAATCGATACTTCATTCTCCACTCCCACTATTTTCCACAACAGTTAGAGTGAAGCAGAATATTTTTCGTCCTTGGATCTTGCTAAGGCATATCACCAATACATCCGGAAGACATTACTAAAACCGAAATATCTGCTTCTTTTGGTCTTTTTGCAAGATTAGCTTTGATATTAGGAGTGCAAAGTTCAAATCAGTTCAAAGATTGATGGATTCTGAATTGACGGGAAGAAAAAATTAAATTTCGTTTTTCTAGATGATGTTGCATCAAAAAATTGAGAGGAGCATTTACATAACTGTCAGATGGATTGTCAGAGATTTTTTTAAAAACAGCTTTATCATTAATCCGGAAAAATGCGTACTTGCAAAACTTTAGATTTTATTTGGTGTCTGAACACAGTAAATGTCCGAACGTGAACATATTCAAATCATTAAAGACTTTAAATCTCCCGCAAAATTTTAAAAAGTTTCTACGCATGATTAACTTAAATCAACGTGCAAATGATTAACTTAAATCTTAATGCAAAAAATTCCATATTAAATCAACGTTTTTTATCAGCTCCTGCAGTTGACTAAATTTTACAAAACAACTTCTTAAAGAAATTTAACAAATAATTGTAATATTCCAATTACCTGAGTGTATAATATATACAAGTCTTCAATAATTTTAAATATAAATTGTGTAATTCCACTCTTTTGCTTCATCCGTCATATTCAGCTCGACCAACAATTATGTTCGACACATATGATAAAGCAAGAGAAGCACCTTGTGGCAGTTGGCACTATATTAAAACTAATGCACTATGATTTCTCATTCCACAAATGACCTAGCTCAGTCGGTAAAAATTTACGCACTTAATCGAAACGCGTGCTCCTCACATTTATGCAAACTTTACTAGACTAGCTAGATAATCAACCGTAGCCAAAGTTTAATTCAACATCATGTTAGCTCAAGGTATTTGCTGGCTGTGAAGCAGTCTAGTTCCTCTTGAACTCGTCACAAAGAAGAACATCGAATGGAACTTGTGGCGATTACCACGCACTGAATAACGTCATTTTTCCAAATAAATACCCTATTTCGCCTTACTCATTAATTAAAAGGATGCAACATACTATTAATCTTATTCGTGCCGATCGTCGAATTTCTTCAATTTCCGTACTGTTTGAACTCATTTAAATGACGTTTTGATTGCGAAAAGATGTGCAATCCTGCCAACGGCTTATGCATTCATTACTTGACATCTGTTTTATCTACATAGACATCTAAGACTTTTTGGGAACATCCCACACAACTCAAAATGAACACTAAACTGAAAGGTCTCTTCTCCGTTAAATTTCTAACATTTTGGATGCCTTATAGGACTCTTATATAAGCAATTTCTCTTCAATTCAGGGATTTAGATTTTATTTTATTAGTCAATTCACGACTGATATTTCACTTATTTCTGGGATTGAAAACGTTGTTGCAGATACACTCTCTCATATTGATTTTCTATTAAAACCAGAATGTATTATTTATAACGAAATTGCTGATGCTCAGATCGATGATTGCGAACTTAAAAAATTTAATGAACTGGAAGAATTAAGTTTTGGGCAATCCACTTCTAAAACAATTTATTGCGATTCATCTTCTACTAACGCTCCTCTTTCATAGACAAGCAATTTTGTCAGTCAGTTTTCAATAGCCTGGACAAATTTTCTGATCCAAAAGTCTAGAGCTCTATCAAACTCCTTACTCACAAAGTCATTTGCAATATATTAAAAAATTATAATGTTTCTCAGCACAAACAATCTCCTTTAAGTAACTTTAACCAAACTTCACAAGGATTTTTAGAGATACACATGGGCATGTGCATCTCTAAAAATGATACATATGTATCTTCGATGGCACCCAAAGGGGAGTGTTGTGGGTAACGAAATCAGATTATGTAAAAACTTGATTATTGAAAATAACAAAACCTGCAGTAAAGAACTAATGCTTTATGTTTAGAAATAATCAACACTTTTGCAGGAATAACCGAAGAGGAAGAATGTTTTATCGAAACAAAAGAGACTTGCTTAAAACCTCCTATTCGTTGGGTTAAGCAACTAATTTTGTTTTAATTTTGTGATAGAAATAATATCTGATTTGATAAAAATTATATCAAGCACTTAAAATAATTAATCTAATTACCGTTTTTAAGTTGATCTGACCTGGTTATTACAGTTTAACAGCTCTGTGATAAATGTTTAAATGTTTATTTTTTATTAAACCTAGAATTGATTGATTGATTTTAGAACCTAGAACCTAGAATAGAATTGTCTATTCTAAGAATAGATGCATTATTTTTATCACAAAATTAAAACAAAATTAGTTGTTAAGCCCAGCGAACAGCCGGTTTTGAGCAACTCTCTTTTGTTTCGCTAAAACATTATTCCTCTTCGAGTATTCCTGCAATAATATTGATTATTTCTAAACATAAAGCTTTAGTTCTTTACCGCAGGTTTTGTTTTTTTCGATATCCAAGTTTTTACATAATCTGAGTTCGTTAGCCATAACACTGTCCTTTTAGTGCCATCGAAGATGGAACGATTTAAAAGAAAGTAGGCAGTACGGAGTGAGATTTTCGCCAATATCAAAGTAATAAATCCAACGTGTAGCCATATTATGAATCCAACGTGTAGCCATTTCATATAAGAACACTACAGTATATGCTTCTGTGTTTGTTCAACTAAATTTTGTTAAAGGAAATAAAACTTAAATAACGAAAATGACGTCCTTTTTACAAATATATAGTATTCCATCTATGTTGAAGGTTTTCTAAAAACATGACGCAAATTATATAAATTTTTATATCTTGCTAAGTTCAACATTACCAATACAGCTCTCAATTAAATTCAACATTTTTCGTATCATAGAAAAATCTTTTACTGGTTTCCACTAGATTTTCATTTATTCTACCTTATTTCAATTTACGAGTAAAAGATTGTTATTTGCTCACATAGATTATTGGATATAGGTTTTTCTTCGTATCTCAGATATTGGTTTATTGAGTTGATTAGCTTTTTCGGTCGTTTGATTTTACATTTCTTTTATTTTCAATTTCGGTTTCTCATTGAAGTGATCCAAAAACTAATTTAATTTATTTAACCGATTTTTTGTGTTTCATGAAAATTATTTTTACGATTTGTGGTGATTTTGGTGTTATTTGATTATTTCCCGTTTATTAGCAGCTTGTTATAATAGCGGGAGTATAATTCACAAATTTCTCATTGTATGACGACCAATTTATTCAAAAATTTATCAAAACAAAAATTTTTATGCAACAAAAAAGTTCGCCAAATATAAAACTGTGCACAAAAAATTTTAAAATTTTGGAGATTTTCCAGTTTGTTTAATTCATTTTGTGCCGTTAGTAGATAAAAATTGAAATCTTCAAAGTTGTAGAAATACACTGTAACACTTTTAGTTTTACAAAATTGCAGCTGTTAGTATTCACATAAAATTAAGGCAAGATGTTCGATAAGGCAAAATGTTCCAAGAATTGTGTCTCAAATTAGGTCAGATATCAAATCTCTTTTTAATTTATATCTTATTCGAATTCACTAAAAGTATGACAAACGAAAAACAACTTTGCAATTTATATCAAATCTTACCAAACGGAAAAAAGAATAGATTTAACCAAAATATACCAAAATAAAGATTACATCAACAAAGCGGAATAAGTAAACACAAGAAAAGCACAAAAGCACGAAAAAGCTTTATCGCTTAATTTTTGATGTTTATTTTCATGATTTATACTTAAGTCTGTGTTGTTTTACATATTTTCGGGTGAAGAGTTCAAATGTTTTTTTTAACAAAAAAATTTTCTTTCTGTTTTTCTTTAATTTTCTTATAACATTAAAATATATGGAAAATATTTAAAATCATTGAAATTTTGTAATTTGGTTTTATTTTCGTTTGTACAGTGTAATGTGATCGCATTTTTTTTATGTTACCATTTTAATACGTTTGTTATTTTTTAATTTTCTGTGCTGGGGATGAAAATATTTTTGTTTTTCTTTAAAGTTTTTTGTTTGTTTGTTTTCATTGCCGTTGGTAGAAATTAGGATTTATATTAATGTTGTTCGTTTGATGAAAAATGCTTAACGATATTGTTTGTTTTAAAGTATACTATGTGCGACATGAGAATTATTTTTGTTTAACTTTTTTGTTTTTGAAAATTGAAGCTGGGATACTGCTGGTAGCAAGGAAATAATTAAGCTCAGTAGCAATGTTTTCTAGGTTTTAAAATATAAAACTTATTTTTTCTAGCTTTTGTATACAAAGCTGATGTTTTCCTTGATTTAATCACTCTGTGTTCATGGCAAAACGTGTAGTATACAAAACACTATACTTACTGAAAAAGAAATAAATTGACCAAATTCCAGCCTCTAATCTCTTATCGCCACCCTACTACCTTAATTCAACAACTTCTAACCATTAACCCCACACTTCCTATCTGCCACCTCCAAACTTCAGCCGTCAAAATTCAACCATCAACCTCTGACCTCCAACCTTTAACCTTCAAGTTATTACCCCCACCCTACAATTCTCAACCTCCAACGTCACACTTTTACCCTACAACCTCAAACATACATATCCCAACTTTCAACTTCCAACCTTCAACCTCTAACCTCCAACCTCCAACCTCCAACCTTCCACCTCCAACCTCCAACCTCCAACCTCCAACCTCCAACCTCCAACCTCCAACCTCCAACCTCCAACCTCCAACCTCCAACCTCCAACCTCCAACCTCCAACCTCCAACCTCCAACCTCCAACCTCCAACCTCCAACCTCCAACCTCCAACCTCCAATCTCCAACCTCCAACCTCCAACCTCCAACCTCCAACCTCCAACCCTTAACCTCCAACCTCCAACCTCCAACCTCCAACCTCCAACCTCCAACCTCCAACCTCCAACCTCCAACCTCCAACCTCCAACCTCCAACCTCCAACCTCCAACCTCCAACCTCCAACCTCCAACCTCCAACCTCCAACCTCCAACCTCCAACCTCCAACCTCCAACCTCCAACCTCCAACCTCCAACCTCCAACCTCCAACCTCCAACCTCCAACCTCCAACCTCACACCTCCAACCTCCAACCTCCAACCTCCAACCTTCAACCTCCAACCTCCAACCTCCAACCTCCAACCTCCAACCTCCAACCTCCAACCTCCAACCTCCAACCTCCAACCTCCAAACTCCAACCTCCAACCTCCAACCTCCAACCTCCAACCTCCAACCTCCAACCTCCAACCTCCAACATCCAACCTCCAACCTCCAACCTCCAACCTCCAACCTCCAACCTCCAACCTCCAACCTCCAACCTCCAGCCTCCAACCTCCAACCTCCAACCTCCAACCTCCAACCTCCAACCTCCAACCTCCAACCTCCAACCTCCAACCTCCAACCTCCAACCTCCAACCTCCAACCTCCAACCTCCAACCTCCAACCTCCAACCTCCAACCTCCAACCTCCAACCTCCAACCTCCAACCTCCAACCTCCAACCTCCAACCTCCAACCTCCAACCTCCAACCTCCAACCTCCAACCTCTGTGCCGGATGGAAAATTTTCAATATCAATCTTCCTTCCATTCGTCACATTTTCCCCACTCCCCATAATCGGATAACTTTTCAAAATCATAAAAACCTTTTTCCAAATTTATCTAAAATTGAAAATGAAAATTGGTTGACATTCCACAATCTATAAAATTTGATGGAAATAATATTTGCATTGTATTACATTGCAAATTCATTACACAAAACTAAGGTAAATGAACTAATTGACGACAAATGAATTATGTTAAACTAATTAATGTGTCGATATTAAGTTTCATTAACCTTGGTGTGTAAGTAAATTGAATTTTATTTGATTGTAATTTGAAAACCAATCAAATTACAAATTTTATTATATTTTTTTAATTAATTGGCAAAAATTTTCCAACAATATTTTTTACTAACTGAATGAAAATTTTATTGGTTTAATCGGGGAGTCGAGTCAGGAATTCTGAAGTGAACAAATGTTTCACTTGGATTCCTCAGTAGTTAGTAAAGTGTGTGTTTTGGTGTCGGTATAGTAAGTCGAGTTAAGAATTCTGTAATGGACAAATGTTCCATTAGAATTTCTAAATTTATTTTTGTAGTTTTGATCGGTACCGTTTATTAGTAATTTTATAAGGTTCTGTTTTGTTAGTGTTGTGTTCTGTGTTTTGTGTGATTTCTTTTAACTATATAAATGATAATTACAATACATAATAAATTTCACAATAAAACGATTTTTAAGAAATATAAAATAGATGATACAATATAAATGTGAAGTTAAAATTTTGGATCTTAATCCTATAATATAACAGAACAAAGTAAAATTAATGATTCACAATTAATCGTTGTTCTCATAATACGAGTCTAATAGTCCAATAATTAGCTATTACTCTTGATAACCATTAGTAGTTCAGTAACTAGTGTCCTAAAGTTTGGAACCTTTAATTTTAAATCTACTGTAAAATGAAAACAAATGTTATAAAATAAAAGTATAAAACTGATTGTTACGAAGAAATGTAATGTCTCTTATTTATGAAGTAAAAGATAGAGATTGGTTAACCTGCGGATGAAATAGAAAGTATTACCACTTTTGTAAGAAACGGAGGTAATTTTGCAACGGAAAGGTGGAATAAAGAAGAATATCATAACAACTAAACCTTGGTGCGGACAATACCACCCAATCGAAACTCAAGATATTGTAAGGTATGAGTTTTTATATTTTAGTTTTTTAGCATTAAGTTAGGAAAATTAATGTTTAGTATACTGTTTTTTTTTTGTAGAAGTATAAATTAATATGTGCTAATTTCAAATTACTATGGTGTGAGATGAGGTTCGACAAACCTCTGGGTTCCCTCCCCATCCTCTCCCTACGTGTACCTGTCTATTTAAAATGAATTGCGTTCCCACTTTTATTTCTATTGATCGTCGTGGTTCTTTGTTGTATTATTTTATTTACGGCAGTCCCTTACATCGAGATGCGTGTAGCCAAACCCCACCCAAGTCTGAGCAAAAGTCGTGGAATGACTGCCTGTGGCTACACACAAACGCATCCCGATATTCGTTATATTTCCGGCGGGTTATTTTCAGGTATTCGGTTGGGTGAAAAACATAGTTGGAGACGTTTCAATGTCCCAATTAATTTCAATTTCATGGACAATCTCTTGTCTTCCGATGTTCGGAGACTATGTCAATCACCCAGCATCTTTAATCCCAGCCTGCCGGTTATAGCTGGCGCCCAAGGATGGCTCATTATAGGCCAATCTAATTGGTTTCTGTAAATTTAATATTTATGTGTCGTTTCGCATGAGATTTCATGTAATCTTAGTTTATCTCCATTTAAAAATTTTCAAGTTTTTCTAAGCAATTCATTTTTAAACAGGTTTATAAAATGTGACTTCGCATCATGAATTCCATAGATTGTAGACTTCACGATGTTAGGTAGTCATAAATTCCGGTAGTACATTATTGTTCGTTTTTACATTCTAGTGTAGCATCGCATTGTGTTATCCGTCGCGTGAATACATAATGTTTGTCGGGCTACACTTATCGTTCGATTGCAGTGAGTGTGACACCACGATATCTCAGAATTGATTGATTAGGTGTGTCAATACAACTGTACGGTATTTATTGAAGGCTTTTACTGTGTGATGAAGATCACGTTTTAGTCACGGTAGTGTCAGTTCGGACAGAGTTCTCCAGTCACCTTATGTTGTAATGTGTTTGTACCTACGCGCACTTACTTTGTCCACTTTCAGTGTTATGATCTGTAGTGTTAGTTGTAGTACATTCGTTTCTCAACAACTTTTATTATCCGCCCCAAACCAAAAATTTTGTTTGTTGTGAATGATGTTTTCAGCGCACCAAACTTGTCCGCATTAGTGTTTGATCATGGGTGTTAGTCATGAAGTCATCCTTCTGAACAATTCAAATTTTTGCGTTTCTCTAACAAAATCTTAATAAATATCGGTTCTACCAAAGCCCACCCTTATCCTTTCCTTATATACCCAGAATTTGTCAATCTTACCTCACACCTATTTTCTATAAAATTCAAATCTCAATTTTAAATAAATTTAATATAAATATATATTATTGCTTGTTAGTATTGTTATTGTCAATCAATATTGTTATTGTTGTTTTGGTTAGTTATTATTGTCAATATAGTATAGGATTATTTTGAGTAAAATTTGTTGAGTTAATTTTACTGTTATTAAGTAATTGTAGTGTATTGTTTTGTTTAGGTTAAGAGATTAATTATTCAATCAGCCCATTTACATTAAGTCATCTCATGTCTATTTACTATATAAATATAAATTCAATTCAAATCTAATTTTATTTCTTATATCTAAATAATCAAATATATGAATTAAAAAAAAAATTTTAGAGTATAATTTTTATGTTTTGATGAAATGTAATATTTCATGAAATAGTTTTATTTTTTTTCATGATAACAATTAATAAGTTCAAGGTTAGTTTTTGTTATATGTATATATAAAAATAATTTTAATAAATTTAAGTCGTTTGCATTAAATTTTATTGTGCATAATATGTTTTGTATGTAGTTATAATAACATAATTCAATTTATTTTTTTTTAATTAGCTGTAAAGGTAATTTTGTTGTGTAATTTGATGTGTTTAAAATAATTGTTATAAAAATTTCTTGTATCACGAAAATATATTATCTCTTTATGCCAGGTATAAATTTGATATATTTTGACTTTAACTTAAAATATTACCAAAACAATTAGAATAATATAAAAATAAATTCGGTAATATTAGGAACATATGTACATATTGGCGTTATTTAAGTTTATAGAGGTATTGTTATTGTTTGGTCATTCTTGAGTAATTGTTAAGTCAATTTGAGTTAATTTGATTTTCATGTTCTGTTGTATCGGTTAGGAAATATTATCAATATATTTATAAGCATTATCATATATCCAAATTAATTAAAAAAAAACTAAAAAAAAAAGTACATATATATATTCATAGTGTAGGTCAGTATTGCATAAAATTTTCGTTGTTGCTAGCAATTAAGTGTAAAGTCATGCAGCAATTTTGTAACTTAATCCTATTTTATATGATTGCTATTTGTTTTCCTTCACTTTAAGAAATATTCATTAGGTCAAATATTATTTGTTTGGTTAAATGGAAATTTGTTTTGTTTGAATTTTATTTGTTTTTGGTTAATTTCATCCGGTATATATTATTTTAGGTAATTGTAATTTAATTGAATTTAAAATAATTTTTCGCGAGCATTTTCTTTTGTTAATCTCGTAAATTTTTCGTAAAACAACATTCACACGCTAACGCACAACAAGATCAGAAAAATGACAACCAAAATAATTCCGGAGCATCTTAAAGCGGATGAGCTCTATGTAGAGTGCGAGGTATACGGTATACCCGATGGTACCATCATTCAGCAAATGACCATTTTAACCCAATACTACACCTTGGAAGAAAAGAATGAAAGAGAGCCACCCTCTCGGGCACACGTGCAAGCAACTAAATCTCCACATACAGAAATGCGAATATGTGCTTCGAAATTGGACGCACTTAAAACCTACCTATCGACTATATCTGACGATGAAATAGCGTTTGGACTTCCTGTCGTCCAATCACGTATCTACCACATTCGACAACGTTTAATACGAATGAAAGAATCTCGATCGGCAGCAACAGTAGTACAAACACTATTAGTAGCATGCGACTCGATATTAGAGATGTTGCCGATCTTACGTGCAGACCCCACCTCTAATGACAGCCGGCTACACATGCAAGCGGTCAATATCCAACTACCCGAAGAACAAGATGATGAGTTAAATCGTGGTCCACTCGATCAAAAACCTGAAGGTGAGCCAGGTAGTTCTAAAATGAATCAAGTTATTGTCAGTTCCCCTAAGAAGACGCAAGATGAGTTTCCTGAGTTTATACATCCGTTAACCGCACATTTCGGTAGTCTAAATACCCCAAATGCGAGTTTCATTCCTCCTGGAATCCCATCCCAGCCTGCTGGAATCCAATCTCACCTCATACGAAATGCTCAAAATTCATTGCAACCCCCTCACCAAATTGCATCAGCTGTTCGTCGGGATTACAGCCTTCATCGGTGGAATATTTCCTTTAACGGATCTCCTTCTGATATCCCAATAGAGAGATTTATTTTTCGTTTAGAGAGCTTAGCTTCGTCATATGGAATGCCAAGGGATCAACTAGCGACAGACATCCACGCTGTTCTCCAGGGTACAGCGAGCGAATTTTATTGGGTGTATTTAGAGCGCATGGGACAATGTACATGGGGACAACTGCGAACTGCACTACTCGAACGTTTTCAAGACAGACGCACGGATATGGATGTACGTCATGCCTTGGAAAATCGCAAACAAAAAGTTCGAGAATCGTTCATAGATTTTTATCACGATGTGCAAAAATTAACCCTCTCCCTTCGGACCCCACTTACGGACATAGAGTTAATCAGTATCGTATCACGAAACATGCGTCAAGGTCTGCAGATTGCATTGGCTAATGAGGTTTTTAATTCGTTGTCTGAATTGGTACGAAAATGCATTACAAATGAAGATACTTGGCAGAGGCTTGGTTACATCCCCGAGTTGACTATGTATCAGAGAAAAAATATCAGCGAAGTGTATGAGCAACCGAGCGCATACCTACCACCTACCTCGGCAGAACCATACGAAGAAGTCTATAGCATCAATGCTATGCAAAGTCCACGACAATTATATAACAACCCAAATAAAGTAACGGATAGCAACAAACATCAACAAATGAAATACCCCTGCTGGAATTGTGGAAACACTGGTCATATGTTCAAAAACTGCCCCAAGCCTTCACCAAGGATGTTTTGTTATGGTTGCGGTAGGCCAGAAACACTAAAACCACAGTGTCCAAGATGTTCTCCGGAATATGCGGGAAACCAACTGACGGAGGTAGGGACCACTGGGACTCCATACCTCCGACGGCCATTGAATTCCAGAGAGTTAGTAGAAGCGGCGTCGAATACCGACCCGGAATTGAGGAAAATTATCTACAATCATCAATACCCGAACAAACCTTCTTTACCTCCCAGATAATCAATGAAAACGTAAATCCAAAACCCCATAACTGTTTACAATCTAAACCAAATTCACCATCTACCACGAAACCAACCTTATCCAGATTCCATCGATGTCTGGCATATTTTAAACATCGTCGAATACTTAAAAAAATCATATGCGAAACTATATTAGATATCACTCCAGATCCTTATGATTTACGACCTTACGCGAACATCACCATCGGTACTGAGAACCATCGCGGGCTCCTAGATAGCGGCGCATCAATAAGTGTTTTAGGAGCGGGCTCAGAAAAATTTATAACTAATCCCCACGTAGCATTCCATTCTCTCACTACAAGCATTTGTACTGCCAGCGGGCAGAAGCAAAGAGTTATCGGCTACATATCAACACCTGTTCGCTACCAGCGTAAATCAAGAACTATCAAATTCTATCTCGTTCCATCTCTACAGCAAACAGTATATCTAGGTATTGATTTTTGGAATGCATTCGGCTTAAAACCAGTCATGGGTGACAGCGAAGAAAATATACCCCATCATCTCAAGGAAGCAACGGTGATGTCCCTCAGCGATACACAAATGGATGATAAAAGTCACCAGTTATCGATCGAAGAGCAATCTAAGCTCGCTGAGATTATAGAATCGTTGCCAGCATCTCATAAGCTAGGGTTAGGTCGAACTCACTTAGTTGAGCATTCAATTGACGTCAATAATGCTACTCCCATCAAGCAACGCTACTACGCAGTTTCTCCAGCGGTTCAAGAAGAGATGTATTCTGAGCTTGACCGTATGCTCTCCCTAGGTGTCATAGAAGAAAGTTCTAGCGGTTGGAGCTCACCTATGGCTGTTGTGCGCAAGAAAAATGGAAAGACCAGGTTATGCTTGGATGCCCGACGTGTAAACGCTGTCACACGAAAGGATGCGTATCCTCTTCCAATCATAGATGGTCTACTGAGTCGCTTAGGTGATACAGCATATATTTCTAGCTTAGATTTAAAAGATGCATTCTGGCAGATTCCACTAGATCAAGAATCTAGAGATAAGACGGCCTTTACTATTCCCGGCCGCCCTCTCTACCAGTTCACTGTAATGCCATTTGGTTTGTGTAACGCACCTCAAACACTCTGTCGATTAATGCACAAAGTAATTCCTCATCAGTTACACGATCGTGTATTCGTATATCTCGATGACTTGCTCATCACATCAGCCACTTATGAACAACATATAGAACTCTTGTCTGAGGTTGCGCGGCGACTTAGATCAGCCGGACTGACCATTAATGTGGAAAAGAGTCGATTTTGCTTAAAAGAAATAGAGTATCTAGGATATATAGTTGGTAATGGATGTTTACGTGTTAATAGCGATAAAGTTCAAGCCATCGCTGAATTTCCTACACCAAAAACCGTCAGACAAATCCGACGATTCTTAGGTGTTACCGGTTGGTACCGAAGATTCATCGCCAACTATTCCAGCATATCAGCCCCACTGACTGACCTATTAAAGAAATCGAAGAAGTTTGTTTGGTCCGAAATTGCACAAAAGTCATTTGAGTCAATGAAGCAACTTTTAATTTCAGCACCAGTCCTAGTAAATCCTGACTTTACACGAAGATTTTATATCCAGTGTGATGCTAGTAGTACTGGAGTTGGAAGTGTGTTGTTTCAAAGAGCAGATGATAACAGTGAAAGACCCATAGCTTACATGAGTCAGAAGCTCAACGCTGCACAACGTAATTATAGCGTATCAGAGCTAGAATGCTTGGCAGCTGTGTTAAGTGTTAAGAAGTTTCGAGCCTACATCGAAGGTCTGCCTTTTACCATAATTACAGATCACAGTAGTTTAAAGTGGTTAATGAGTCAAAAAGAACTGACCGGCAGACTGGCGCGTTGGAGTTTGCAGTTACAAGGTTTCAACTTTGACATTGAATATCGCAAAGGAACTCTCAATTGTGTCCCAGATGCACTCTCTCGAGTGTATGGAGAGCACGTCATATCTGAAATTAAAAGCTTGGACGATGCAAACATACCACCTCTACATGTCGATTTGGAAGATCCCGCATTTTCTGACAGTGATTATCTAAAACTTATTTCTTCGATCAAGAATCGTGCCTCAAACATGAAAAACGAGAATGGTAAAGTTTTTATAAATCCTTTTGCTAACCTTCTTGAATCTCCTAGCACGCCACAGTGGAAACTAATTATCCCAAAAGCCCTTCAACCTAAATTGCTCAAGCAAGCGCACAATTCTCCATACTCAGCCCACACTGGAGCGGCCAAGACTTTAGAGTGTCTTAAACGAAATTTCTATTGGTCTAAAATGCAAGACGACGTTAGAAAATATGTTGCCAACTGCGATATTTGCAAGTGCAGCAAACCAAGTAATACTACCTTGAGACCACCCATGGGTGATCCGTCATCCATATTTCGTCCATTTCAGAAACTCTATGTAGATTTCCTCGGACCATATCCTCGGTCAAAAGGAGGACACTCTTACATTTTCATCGTGCTAGATCATTTTTCACGTTATGTTATAATTGAACCTTTTCGAAATGCCACAGCTGAACTCGTAAGCAAATTTTTAGAAACTCGAGTATTTAGCGTATACGGGGTACCCGAGTATCTTGTCTCAGATAATGGTTCTACTTTCAAATCCACCAAGTTCAAAGAACTTCTAGCTAAATACGGAGTGCGCCATACCTTCACACCGTTTTATTCCCCCCAATGCAATGCGTCGGAGCGTGTGAATCGATCCATCCTCGCCGCAATACGCTCCTATCTCAAAGAAAATCATCAGGAATGGGATATCTATCTCCCTAAAATTAGGACCTCTCTATGCAATGTCATTCACGACTCCACAAAGTTCTCACCCCACTTCTTAGTCTTTGGGAGTCAGATCATATTACATGGGTCCACATATGAACTGCTTCGCTCAGCACCAGATTTTCAATTTGATCCAATGATTCGATTCACTTCCAATCAACCTTCAGTGCTGCAAGAAGCCGTACTGCAAAACCTTAAAGCCGCGTATCAAAAGAGTTCAGAGCGATACAACTTGCGATCTCGAGCACGGAAACTGGAACCTATGCAAGTAGTGTATGTGCGTAGCTTCGCCCAAAGCGATGCCGCTAAAAAGTTCTCCGCCAAATTATCGCCAAAATTCATCAAAGCTAAAATAATTCGAGCAATTGGTAACGTAACCTATGAGGTAGCGGATGAATCTGGAAAAGTCCTAGGGATGTTCCACGCCAAAGACATTAAGACCTAGAATTTGGTACATGATCCTGTCACATATATTAAATTTTGCCCGGGCTATATGAGAGCTCTTATCTTTCAGGTCATGTGGTACGTCCCCACGATTGTGCCGGATGGAAAATTTTCAATATCAATCTTCCTTCCATTCGTCACATTTTCCCCATTCCCCATAATCGGATAACTTTTCAAAATCATAAAAACCTTTTTCCAAATTTATCTAAAATTGAAAATGAAAATTGGTTGACATTCCACAATCTATAAAATTTGATGGAAATAATATTTGCATTGTATTACATTGCAAATTCATTACACAAAACTAAGGTAAATGAACTAATTGACGACAAATGAATTATGTTAAACTAATTAATGTGTCGATATTAAGTTTCATTAACCTTGGTGTGTAAGTAAATTGAATTTTATTTGATTGTAATTTGAAAACCAATCAAATTACAAATTTTATTATATTTTTTTAATTAATTGGCAAAAATTTTCCAACAATATTTTTTACTAACTGAATGAAAATTTTATTGGTTTAATCGGGGAGTCGAGTCAGGAATTCTGAAGTGAACAAATGTTTCACTTGGATTCCTCAGTAGTTAGTAAAGTGTGTGTTTTGGTGTCGGTATAGTAAGTCGAGTTAAGAATTCTGTAATGGACAAATGTTCCATTAGAATTTCTAAATTTATTTTTGTAGTTTTGATCGGTACCGTTTATTAGTAATTTTATAAGGTTCTGTTTTGTTAGTGTTGTGTTCTGTGTTTTGTGTGATTTCTTTTAACTATATAAATGATAATTACAATACATAATAAATTTCACAATAAAACGATTTTTAAGAAATATAAAATAGATGATACAATATAAATGTGAAGTTAAAATTTTGGATCTTAATCCTATAATATAACAGAACAAAGTAAAATTAATGATTCACAATTAATCGTTGTTCTCATAATACGAGTCTAATAGTCCAATAATTAGCTATTACTCTTGATAACCATTAGTAGTTCAGTAACTAGTGTCCTAAAGTTTGGAACCTTTAATTTTAAATCTACTGTAAAATGAAAACAAATGTTATAAAATAAAAGTATAAAACTGATTGTTACGAAGAAATGTAATGTCTCTTATTTATGAAGTAAAAGATAGAGATTGGTTAACCTGCGGATGAAATAGAAAGTATTACCACTTTTGTAAGAAACGGAGGTAATTTTGCAACGGAAAGGTGGAATAAAGAAGAATATCATAACAACTAAACCTTGGTGCGGACAATACCACCCAATCGAAACTCAAGATATTGTAAGGTATGAGTTTTTATATTTTAGTTTTTTAGCATTAAGTTAGGAAAATTAATGTTTAGTATACTGTTTTTTTTTGTAGAAGTATAAATTAATATGTGCTAATTTCAAATTACTATGGTGTGAGATGAGGTTCGACAAACCTCTGGGTTCCCTCCCCATCCTCTCCCTACGTGTACCTGTCTATTTAAAATGAATTGCGTTCCCACTTTTATTTCTATTGATCGTCGTGGTTCTTTGTTGTATTATTTTATTTACGGCAGTCCCTTACATCGAGATGCGTGTAGCCAAACCCCACCCAAGTCTGAGCAAAAGTCGTGGAATGACTGCCTGTGGCTACACACAAACGCATCCCGATATTCGTTATATTTCCGGCGGGTTATTTTCAGGTATTCGGTTGGGTGAAAAACATAGTTGGAGACGTTTCAATGTCCCAATTAATTTCAATTTCATGGACAATCTCTTGTCTTCCGATGTTCGGAGACTATGTCAATCACCCAGCATCTTTAATCCCAGCCTGCCGGTTATACCTCCAACCTCCAACCTCCAACCTCCAACCTCCAACCTCCAACCTCCAACCTCCAACCTCCAACCTCCAACCTCCAACCTCCAACCTCCAACCTCCAACCTCCAACCTCCAACCTCCAACTTCCAACCTCCAGCCTCCAACCTCCAACCTCCAACCTCCAACCTTTAACCTCCAACCTCCAACCTCTAACCTCCAACCTCCAACCTCCAACCTCCAACCTCCAACCTCCAACCTCCAACCTCCAACCTCCAACCTCCAACCTCCAACCTCCAACCTCCAACCTCCAACCTCCAACCTCCAACCTCCAACCTCCAACCTCCAACCTCCAACCTCCAACCTCCAACCTCCAACCTCCAACCTCCAACCTCCAACCTCCAACCTCCCACCTCCAACCTCCAACCTCCCACCTCCAACCTCCAACCTCGAACCTCCAACCTCCAACCTCCAACCTCCAACCTCCAACCACCAACCTAAAACCTCCAACCTCTCACCTCCATCCTCCAACATCCAACCTTCAATATCCAACCTACAACCTCAAGCCTCCAACCAAAATCCAACCTTTAACGTCCCACCTCGCACTTCCAACCTCCCACCACCAATCTTCAACCTCACTCCTCAAACTTCAAACATAAAACCTTACACCTCAAACCTTGATTCTAGACCCTCATACCTTGAATCTTGAACTTCGAACCTCGAGCGTCTGACCTCTAACCTCTAACCTCCAATGGAAACGATGTACTTAAAAATTTGGAGTTTTTAAATTATGCTACTTAGTCTAGATTGTTCGTTAGGTCAATTATTTGAACCTAAAAATAACTTCAAAGACTTGCATAACTTGTTTTGTTTGAGTTTATTCTACCTACTAACAGTAAAAAAACATTATATCACTTTATCAAAAACAACATCTAAAATTCCCTACCACCAGCAGCTTTTGTTTTGTGTATTTGTTTTGTTTGTCTCAAAAGAAAAATCTAACCAACGATTTTATTTTAAGATACCACAAAACATTTTCATTCGTAAAAAAGAAAACCGACAACAAAAATTTATCGTTTTCCTTTTCACATTACAGAAGAAAAAAACTGTGACTACAGTAATTTTTATCATAGTAAAGTAAATTTCCATTTCAGTTTTCCTTCTATTGAAACTATTGTAAAAGTACTGAGCTTTTAGTATAAACATTTTCATGTTTATCCACAAAAAAAAGTTGGATATCCGATATAGTTAGGATAAAGTTTTTTGGTGATTTTATTTTTATTGAAAAAAAAAATTTGATTATCATACACGATTTAGTTTCAATTTGTTGGAAATAATTTTCATCACCAAAAAATGTCAGTGATATGATTGATTATGTCAGTAGAATAATTTCGTTAACTCAACAAATTATTTCCTTAAAAAGATTTAACTTTGTAACTCTGGATACTAGGAACAAAGGGTAATTATTACAATTTCTTTTAGAATCAAAATTATTATGTCATATGAAAATAGATATTTTTCTTTAGTATCGAATGGAAAAAGGTCTAAAAATAATAATAATCGTAAAAGCTTTCATTATAAACGAAAAATAAAAGATTTATTGTATTTATCCGAAATAATTTTGTATAAAATTGGTCCCATGGTGCAAACATTATGAACAAATTGTGAGTTCTTAGAAATGATTAGATTATTTGTTAGGGACATTAAGTGAAGCTAAAAATATGACACAATTATTGTGACAGTTTTGAAAGACATGATTGTAAATAGGGTGAATTTTGTTTGTATCTCATATAACTTCATATTGTCAAGTAGTTTAGGTTAAACAAAAAATACGTGTTTTTTAGAAAATTTTTTATATGTTTAATTTGAGGACAGGATGGTCCGAAATATTTCTGATAATTCAATCAAAGGGTAACTTTGAAATCAAATTGCAACTGGTTTATGTAAGTTGCAACCGGCCTATTAAAAAAACAGAAAAATTTATGCTTGATGGTGCTGATACTAGTGCTGCTACCTGTCAATATTTTATACTCTGGTTTTCAATATTTAAAGCATCGGGACAATATATTACGAAGCAGTTATCTCTAAAATAATTTCATCTGCGTTGAAATGATATTTTACCGAATTGATGCTGTCAATATAATTTTTATCGTTCGTTCTCTCCACCCAGAACAATTCATTCATTGGTTTTTCTGTCTCACTTTTTTTGTATTTAATTTTGTTTAATTTTTTCACATACAAACTTACTTGTACGAGAGTAAATTTTCAGAGAGCTCCTGAAATATTATCAAAAATAAATTATAGGTTCGCTAGCGCGAATATCAAAAAAAGCTTTTGCTTTGCTTGCTGACCCGAACAACAAAATTAATAAAGTTTTAAAAAAAGCTTAAATTTTAGGCTATAAAGCTATAAAGCTGTAAATTGTGGAAGTAAGATTAAAAAAAACTAAAACAAACCAAATATTATCTCAATTATTTAAATAAAAAAATAATGATGAAACTAGAAAAAAAATTCAATATAACTTTTCAAAAAATTAAACACAACATAAATTTTTTTTTTATTTTATTATAAAAATTTATAATTTTCTTGTGATATTTAGACCAGGGTCGATAATTTTTGTAAACAAAAAAAATAATAGTAGGATCAAACCCATTAGAAAAGGAGGAGAATATTATAAAAATGAAAGGAAAAATAATTTACGGGCGATCTGAGGTCGGGAAGGGAAAGGGGTGAGTTTTTAAGGGTAAAAAACGGTTTATCTCGATTTCCAGCAAAACTAAAAGTTCTATGGCAAAAATTTGAATGGCAAAGTTGTAGGTAATAAAAAGATCTAAAACTTTGATACAAACACTTTTTTCACATAACCTCAAAATTTATGTGAAAAATTCAAAAAACCAAGGTTTTGGTTTTTTATTCTTATCTTTTACAAAAAAATTTTTTTTTTCACGAAATTTGGTGAAAACTTACCTTTTTATGTCCCAAATACGCTGTAATTCATTTGATTTGAAATATTTATTTTCTCACCTTATTTTGAATTAATATCGAAAAAGCACCCTAATTCTAAATCGAAAATTCACCCGTCAAAATATCAGCTTTTTTAAAAAGTTGGTATGCTTTCTGTTCGTTGAAATCTCTATTTTCCGATGATGAAAAAAAAATATATTACTATAGTAAATCTTCTCAGAAAATGTAAAAAATGAAATGAATTTTCGATTGAAAATTATGGTGCTTTTCCGATATTAATTCAAAATAAGGTGAAAAATAAATATTTCAAATCAACTACAGCGTATTTGGGACATAAAAAGGTAATTCATATTATAAACTTGTTTAGCCGGGTTTAAAATTTTATATTTTATTATTTTGTTTTTCCTCAATTTACCCCGTTTGATTGAATATAATTTTTATTATTAAATCTATATATTTCGGGCTAGGCCCATCTTCAGGATTATTAATAAAAATAATAAAAAATTATATCACAATAAGAAAATAAAGTTTTTGACATAAATTATATAAACAAAAAACGATATACAATTTAACATGAGTTACTATGTTATAATTAACTTAAAAAATGGTAATCAAGTGAAAAGCTTAAAGTTACTTTAAATTTTAGAACAATCGGATTAAATTAAAATAATTATTCGAAAAATCCTTCTTATCACTTTTAAAATTACAAATTGTTTCTTCATTTTTTATGATTTGGCACACCTCGTGTATCTGTAATTTAGTTTTATTTCTTTCCTTAGCCAAAATTTGAACATCATCGAATTTAAATTCATGTTTATTTTCTATAGAATGTTTAGCAAGTGCAGAACAATTATTAGTAACTGAAGTTTTTTTAGAATCTCATTTATGTTGATCCATACGAACACCTAATTTTTGAATTGTTTCACCAATATATGTTGTGTTACAGTTATTACAATCAACCTTATAAACAACACCACTATGTTGTTCTTTAGGTATTTTTGATTTTGAATTTGTAAAACTATAACTATTTTTATTTTTAGGCCTCATAGCCATTTTAATATTAGGAACAAACTGTGAACAAGAGCGAGAAAGTGTTTCGCTTAGACCCGGAACATAAGTTAATGATGCATATTTATTTAAATTTTCATTATTTGATACCATATTATTAGTTGTTTGATTAAGTGATAGATAATTATAACTATGACCCAATTATATGAATTATTTTAACTATGACCCGATTGTTCTAAAATTTAAAGTAACTTTAAGCTTTTCACTTGATTACCATTTTTTAAGTTAATTATAACATAGTAACTCATGTTAAATTGTATATCGTTTTTTGTTTATATAATTTATGTCAAAAACTTTATTTTCTTATTGTGATATAATTTTTTATTATTTTTATTAATAATCCTGAAGATGGGCCTAGCCCGAAATATATAGATTTAATAATAAAAATTATATTCAATCAAACGGGGTAAATTGAGGAAAAACAAAATAATAAAATATAAAAAGGTAAGTTTTCACCACATTTCGTGAAAAAATTTTTTTTTGTAAAAGATAAAAATAAAAAACCCAAAGACTTGGTTTTTTGAATCGAAAATTCAATTCATTTTTTGCATTTTCTGAGAAGATTTACTACAGTAATGAATTATTTTTTTTTCACCATCGGAAAGTAAAAATTTCAACAAACAGGAAGCATACCAACTTTTTGAAAAAAGCTGATATTTTGACGGGTGAATTTTCGATTGAAAATTAGGGTACTTTTTCGATATTAATTCAAAATAAGGTGAAAAAATACATATTTCAAATCAAATAAATAACAGCGTATTTGGGACATAAAAAGGTAAGTTTTCACCAAATTTCGTGAAAAAAAAAAAATTTTTGTAAAAGATAAAAATAAAAAACCAAAAACTTGGTTTTTTGAATTTTTCACATAAATTTTGAAGTGATGTGAAAAAAAGGCCTAAATCAAAGTTTTACATCTTTTTATTACCTACAACTTTGCCATTCAAATTTTTTCCATGGGACTTTTAGTTTTGCCGGAAATCGAGTTAAACCGTTTTTTACCCTTAAAAACTCACCCCTTCCCCTTCCCGACCTCAGATCGCCCGTAAATTATTTTTCCTTTCATTATTATAATATTCTCCTCCTTTTCTAATGGGTTTCATCCTACTGTTATTTTTTTCACTTTTTATTATTTTTAATGGCTTCTACCCTGGTCTAATTGTCTAAAACTGTAAAAAAATAAATTATGCATATAAATTATAATTTTTCTTGTTAAAGATTTGCTGTTCATAATCCAAATTCTGTGCTTTTTTTATTTAAAAATTAATAATTGTGTTGTAAAAAATTGTTTTTTTACAAATAGTGTAAATATTGGAATCAAGAAATGTCCAACCGTTAACGAAATATAATTATTTATTTGGTAGTTGTTAAAGTGATTTAATAATTAAATAATAAAACAAATGTTAAAATTATTTGTGGCGTAATACACCGTAATACACCAAAAGTGAAATAGAAGAAATTGCAATTTTTTACAGTATATCTTCTAATATAATTTTTCGACTATTGGCGCAAAGATTGTTCATTATATTGCATTATTATTCCTGTTTAACAATTGCCTATACTTTTGGCCTAACGTTTTCCGTGAATCCAGATTTTAATCACTGAAGTAAAGAAGTTTTGTGGTGTAGATCAATTGCAAATAATGGGGTAATTGAAGCATTTTGTAATGTAATAATTATATATAATAAAGTAGTGGTGACGGTCTTGGTTCCTCTGGATCTTGAGGTCGTCAGAGTCCCTGTTCTTTGTTCATATGGGTCTGATTTTGTTCGAAATGTTTGCGTGCACTTCAAATAAATGATGAGCTGAGGTGTCATATTCGAACTCCCAAACTGAGCCTTATTGGAATTTTAATCTAACCGCACAGAACTCTTCGGATGTTCCTGATTGTGGTGCAATTATCAGGAATGCACAGTGTTCATTACTAATATTAATATTGACATATTGACTATCAATATTTCTTCATTTTACACAAATGTTCATGTTTTTAACAAATCCTATTTGTTAAATATATTGAATTCACAAACTGAGCCTAATTGGAATTTTAATCTCAAGGCACGCAACTCCTCGGATGTTCCTGATTCAGTTTTTCTTGTCAGGAACGTATAGTGTTCATTACAAATGTTGATATTAACATATTGACTGTCAATATATCTTCATTTTATCCAGTTGTTTTAGTTTTTTAACAAATCCTATTTGTTATTTTGGGTCTGATTTCGTATGAAGTGTTTGCGTGCAATTCATGTATGTGATAGGCTAAGGTGACATATTCGAACTCTCAAACTGAACCTAATTGAAATTTTAATCTCAAGGCACGCAACTCTTCGGATGTTCCTGATTGTGGGTCCATTATCAGGAATATACAGTGTTCATTACAAATATTGATATTGACATATTAACTGTCAATATTTCTTCAGTTTACAAAATTGTTCATGTTTTTAACAAATCCTTTTTGTGAAATATATGAAACTCACAAACTGAGCCTAATTGGAATTTTAATCTCCCGACACGCTACTCCTCGGATGTTCCTGATTTTGGTTTCATTGTCAGGAACACACAGCGTTCATTACTAAAATTGATATTGACATATTTACTGTCAATATTTCTTCAGTTTACACAAATGTTCTTGTATTTAAACAAATCCTTTTTGTGAAATATATTAAACTCAAAAACTGAGCCTAATTGGAATTTTTATCTCAAGGCACACAAGTCCTCGGATGTTCTTGATTATGGTTTCATTAAAATTGCAAATATTGATATTGATTGTCAATATTTCTTCATTTTACATAATTTTTCATGTTTTTAAAAAAATTTTTTGTTAAATATATTTATGAACACCCTTTTCTTCATTTAAGAACACAAGCAAAAAGAACTGGATATGTTCATGTATTGTAAAATTTCATTTCTATTAATAATATTTCGTTTCATTATAATAAAATGCAAGAAGAGAAACTTGAAACGTAGCAATTCTTTTGTTTCATTTTTTTCTTATTTAAACGATGCAAATAGAGTGCAAGTATATATAACAAAAATCATTATAACCTTGATGTTACAAAAAAGTCAGGTGTGCCGATAACTATTAATAGAAATGTTGATAAGAATTTAAATGCAAAATCTATATTATAGCCGAGGGTGAGGTAAAAGGTAATTTGTATGGTTATCTGTTAAATTTAAAATTCCGACAATGCAAAATGTGTAGTTGGGTAGGTCAGGGATGGAAATTACAGGATGAATTAACGAGAATCTAATCTTTGCTGTTAGCGCATCCGGTTTAGTTGTTTGAACTGTCAAGCTCTAAATTCCAGTCAATACACCCTATACTGACTCTCTAATCGTAAATCATACATGTTTAACAACACGTAATTTGGCGGGCATAAAAAATTAATTTTTCAATAATAAAAATAGGTTGGAAACAAATTTTTGTAATTTACTCTGAGAGTATTTGCATAACTTAAATATTTGTTTGAGTCGTTAGAAAATTTGGTTGGTTTTTTTTTGTTTATTATTTATTAGAATCGCTGGTAAAACCATTACAGATCCTCTCTTTATTTATCTGATTACAAAATTAATGTACAGTATGTATTCTTACTTTTTTATTTATGTAAGAGCAAGCAAAACAATCAGGAAGCAGAGAGCAGCTATTGAGTTTCTTTTAAATTAATCTACAATATATACAAGTATTAGTATGTGGCTTAAATTATCTGTTTAAATTAATTATTAATATTACATTTTTTAAGGAACATAAAGATTTCCTTGCAAAATGCAAAATGTTGACAAGCAATTATATCTCTGATACAGCAACCAAAGAGATGGTGTTTGGAGTCCTTGTAAAATTTAGCTCTTTCCTCATGTAAAAGTACACACTGCCATAAAATATGGTCTACTGTTTCGTAGCTCAACGTACAGCTACATTTGGCATCTTGAATTATATTCAATCTTTCCAAGTGTGAATTGGGGGCGTAGTGGTTGGCTGTGATTCTTCTAAAGTGACCAAAAACTCTCGATTTTCTTGAATATTTTTAGTCCATGGCTCCCAGGATACTTTTGGTTGGATTGAGTATGTAAACCGTCCCATTTCACCTTTATCCCATTTTTGTTGCCATTTCGATAACCCGAAGACCTTTGCTAAGTACCTGTAATTATTCAGATTGAGTAGCGTTCTTTGCAAATAAGTCTGCTTTTTCGTTACCATCAATGCCCATATGCGATGGTATCCACATCAATGTTACGTCAAAACCTTTTTGTTCCAGTCGGTGAAATATATCTCTACATTCGATAAGCCGATTATTTGATTTATGTGGAGCTCTATAGTTTTGAAGAGCTGTAATTCAACTTAGACTGTCAGTAACAATCATGTATTTTCCTGGGTCCTGCGCTTCAATGCTCTTACCCGCAATATAAATAACAGTAAGTTCGGTTGTATATATATATTATTGGGCTCTCTAAGTCTAAACATTAACTCGTTATCTTTAGGTTAATAGATACCTATCCCATAAAAGTTTGTGTTTTTGGATCCGTCAGTGTTCAGTACATGATTTTGTTTCCTTCTTGCTACGATGAAAGGATTTTTGGGCAATTAACAAATTAGTTTGAGCTTTGTTCATTATATCTGTCCTTACCAATTCGCTTATTTTGGGAATGTGGTACAAAGACTCGAAGTCAAATTCATAAACGTTTTCGTGTTGAACATTACCAATTGCTTCTAAGACATCGGTGACTATTGGAAGTACTTGCATATAGGGTTTCTAAATATCCAACTTATTTGATTATCCGGATATCGAATACATAACCAATACATTATCCGGATAATCTGGATATCGGGATAATTAAACAATAAATAAAACATGTTTTTTACTTTGCGGTATTTATATCATTTATGTATATTTTTCGTGTATCTATATTAATTAATTTTTATACATAGTCACAAAATAACAAAAATAGTAACAAATCATAAAAATAATAAAAAAGTAAAGTTATTGATAAATTTAATTAGGATTTAAATTAGACCTCGACTCAATTTCGAGACATTGTAATAATTAGTTAATTAATGCAATAATTTTTCTGAAATATACATTTTTATAAATGCATCAATAATTTCATTAATTTAAGTTATTGATGCATTTATAAAAATGCATATTTTAGAAAAATTATTGCATTAATTAATTAATTATTACAATGTCTCGAAATTGAGTCGAGTTCTAATTTTTATCCTGGTAAGACCACCAATTGAAAATACCCGCACCGTTGCAGTCGGTGTCGGTTTTATTGGTAATAATACGCGATTTAGAATAGTTAAATTGCCCGTCCGTTTTTTATGATTATTTAAATAAATGAAATCTTTTTTCAGCAATATGGAACTTCCTCCATTCTGCTTCTCAACATAAGTAATTAAAGCAATAGAATTCTCAAGTACTTTCTGCAGTCACGATTTCTTATATAAACTTCACTACTTAGGCTTTCTTCATCTTTACTTTCAATAGTAATTTCATTAGTGATTTCCTCAGAGTCATAATTTAGAAGTACAGCTCTCATAAACTTTAAAAAAATAGCCAACACTTCAGATTTTATTGGCAGGGCCACAAGTTTATAAAACATTATTTTTTTAAAATTAATATAGCATTAAATAAATAATAGTAAAATATCTTTACACTGCAGATTCACGAAGTGTTTCATAAAATATTCAATGATTACAGTTCTCAAAACATTAAAGTTGTAAAGAAATTTTTAAAACTTAAAGTCACTTCACTGCACTAACAAATTTTGCAACGCAACTTAATATTTATTTGAACTTTGCAACGCAATTCGATTATTTTTTTGCAAAATAATGGGTTTTTTAATATTCGGATAGTTGCAAAAAAGTATCCGGATATTCGAATAGTCAAAATATGGTCGAATAATCCGGATAATTCGATATCCGGATATCCGGATTAGAAACTCTACTTGCATAGTATTTGTGATTGTATGAAGATTGCTCAGTTTTGTTATCAGCTGTTGATTTTCTTGAAATAGATGTCCAATGAGGAATCGAAAGTTTAATAGATTGAATGGAATATCTATTGGTGGAATGCCACTGAGAGCTTCTAACGTATCTGTGTGGGTGGATGGCATCAGACCTAAGCATATTCGCAGGGCTGACCATTGCACTTGTTCTAATTTAATTAGCAGAGTTTTGGACATTACTGAAAAACTAACACATCTTACTTACCTTCATAAGACCATCTCATAAAGCACTTGTATAAAATGAGAAGTGTTTCTGGATGGGCTCCCGACACTACAAATACACCTTAGAAAGTTAATATGCTTGTGATAGTTTTTAGAAGCACGGCTTTAATTCTGTCTAACCCTGGAGAGGTGTTGTTACAGAGGTTTACTACTTGTTCCAGTTCCGATTTGTTAAACGGAGTTGAGAGCCACTCGTTTGAGGAGCCGGTTTTATAATTGTTGAAATTTATCTCGTTTGGTACAAAGTCTGGTGCTAGCTTTTTGACAAAGTCCAAAAGCAACGATTAATGTAAAGCACCTGCCGTTATTGTAGTCGTAGCAGGATTCTTAAAACGTTTCGCCATTCGCCAGACATCCGATAACGATGATTGGTTACTTAGGGAGCCACAGAAGACCTGCCAACTTTTCCGTTTTTTACTTCACCACAATTTTAAATTGTGTGAAGTAATGCAATCTATTGTGAAAAAAAAAATGTTACATACCCCAAATTTTATTTTATCTTTTGTTTTGGACCATCCTCTATCTAAATTTTGGTGTACGTCTGCGTGTGGGTGGGTGAGTTTTCTGCATAGGATCTTGATGAAACTTTGGCAAATGATACAGGTTCACTTGAAAATGGAAGATCTGGATTCATTTCAAATTTGGACAAAATGGCGGGGGGTCTCCCGAACACCTTTAAGTTTAAATCTTGAATAACTTCTGATCCCGGGCTATGATCTTAATGAAACTTAGTATATAAGGTTTTTGTACTGTTTCCAATATTTCTGCATACCAACTTCCGGTTTGTCACTTCCGGTTTAAAAGTTTTTTTTTTTCAGGTGTTTATCCCTACTGTAGCCTACAATTACCGATCGATTTTCATGAAACGTAGCGAAAAGCTTTTAAATAATATGAGAAAGATTTTCTCAGCTTTTGGAGCACATTGGATAAAGGGTTGGGGGGGTCCACCATACAACAGGTGGTTTTTTCCACAAAGTTTTTATGTTTGTTGGGAGCATAAAACATTCATTCGTGAATGAATTTTGATGACACTTTGGAAAAAGACGCAAACATGAATGACAAAGAACTGATTAGTTTTTGAGCGATAGTGAACAAAGTGGTGGAGGGTCCCTGGAGCACCTATTTTTTTTAAAGCTCTATAACTTCTGTACCTGATAAGCGAATTGGATGAAACTTAGTACATGAGTATGTAGTACGGTTTAAAATAGTTTTGCATCCCAGCTTCCGGTTTTTCACTTCCGGTAAAAAAATTTTTTTGTACTTTTTTGAAGTTTTTTCAATGTCTTTATGCACACTACAGCCTACAATAATCAAGTGATTATGATGAAACTTATGGAATAGGGTTCCAATTAGTGTGAAAAGATAATTATCATCTTTTGGGACACATTGATCAAAGTGGTGGGGGGTCTACCATACAAATGCTGACTTTTCACACTTTGTTTTTTAAGTTTGTTGGGAGCATACAGACTTCATTCATTAATCAATTTTAATGACACTTTAGAAAAAGATGAAAACTTAAGTAACAAAGAACTGATTAGTTTTTGGATAATATTGGAATAAGTGTTGGGGGTCCTCCCGAACACCTGTTTAATGTGTCACACTTTTTTCAATGTTTGTTGGGAGCACACAGCATTCGTTCGTGAACGAATTTTGATGGCACTTTGGAAAAAGATGCAAACATATATGGCAAAGAACTGATTAGTTTTTGAGCGATAGTGAACAAAGTGGTGGGGGGGTCCCTGAAGCACCTGTTTTTTTGAAAGCTCTATAACTTCTGTACCTGATAAGCGAATTGGATGAAACTTGGTACATGTGTATGTAGTACGGTTTTTTTTTTGTAAATTTTTTAAGTTTTGTCAGTGTCTTTATGCACACTACAGCCTACAATAATGAAGTGATTATGATGAAACTTATGGAATAGGGTTCCAATGAGTGTGAAAAGATAATTATCGTGTTTTGGGACACATTGATCAAAGTGGTGGTTGGATGAAACTTGGTACATGAGTATGTAGTACGGTTTAAAATAGCTCTGCATCTTAACTTCCGGTTTTTCACTTCCGGTAAAAAACATTTTTTTGTACTTTTTTTAAGTTTTGTCAGTGTCTTTATGCACACTACAGCCTACAATAATGAAGTGATTATGATGAAACTTATGGAATAGGGTTCCAATTAGTGTAAGAAGAAAATTATTATCTTTTAGGACTCATTGATCAAAGTGGCGGGGGGTCTACCATACAACTGCTGACTTTTCACACTTTGTTTTTAAAGTTTGTTGGGAGCATACAGAAATCATTCATTAATCAATTCGAATAACACTTTGGAAAAAGATGTAGACTTAAATGAAAAGGAACTGATTAGTTTTTAGACAATATTGGGATAAGTGGTACGGGGTCTTCCGAACACCTGTTTACTGTGTCAGCATTTTTTCAATGTTTGTTGGGAGCACACAGCATTCGTTCGTGAACCAATTTTGATGACACTTTGGAAAAAAATGCAAACATGTATGGCAAAGAACTGATTAGTTTTTGAGCGATAGTGAACAAATTGGTGGGGGTGTCCCATACACCTGTTTTTTTTAAAGCTCAATAACATCTGTACCTGATAATCGAATTGGATGAAACTTTGTTAATAAGCATTTAGTATGATTTACAAAAATTCTGCATCCCAACTTCCGGTTTTTTACTTCCGGTAAAAAATTTTTTTTTTAATTGTTGGCAGTTTTTTCAATATCTTTATGCACACTACAGCCTACAATAATGAAGTGATTATGATAAAACTTATGGAAAGGTTTCAATTAGTGTAAGAAGATAATTAGGTATCATCTTTTGGGACACATTGATCAAAGTGGCGGGGGATCTACCATACAACTGCTGACTTTTCACACTTGGTTTTTAAAGTTTGTTTAGAGCATACAGATTTTATTCATTAACCAATTTTAATGGCACTTTGAAATAAAGATAAAGACTTAGTTGGCAAAGAATTGACTAGTTTTTGGACAATATTGGGATAAGTGGTGGGGTCCTGCCGAACACCTGTTTATTGTTTTAATGTTTGTTGGAGGCATACAACTTTCGTTCGTTAAGTAATTTTGATTACACTTTGCAAAAAGATGCAAATATGTATGGCAAGGAACTGATTAGTTTTTTTAGCGATAGTGAACAAAGTGGTGGGGGGGCCTCCAAGCACCTGTTATTTTGGAAGCTCAATAACTTCTGTACCTGATAATCGAGTTGGATGAAATTTGGTACATACACATTTCGTACGGTTTACAACAGTTCTGCATCCGAACTTCCCGTTTGTCACTTCCGATAAATTTTTTTTTACTTTTTCTCGTACAACAGAATTTATGTTTGTTGGGATACTACTGCCTGCTTTAATATTTTTATTATTAGAACTACGAAGTCCATAATATTGGTTGGCTTTTAATTAAAGTATTTTATGGATATTAGCTCATTATATTTTTTATTGCAGAGAAGTTTGAGCTCATCTAACCGTAGGTAGGTAGCATATGCATTAGGAGTTCCAAAGCGTCTAAAGTTTTTGAATGCTGATTCTATCTTGTTTTTTGCGATTGTAAGTTCACGATCCCACCACTTGTTAGGTCTTCTATTTAAGAATCTATTATCAGCCTGTTTCGTATTTGCGCTAATAGCACTTGAAATAATACCTTCTACGAGCAACGCCATTTGTTCTTCTAATGTTATTTCTAATTTACACCATTCAGTTGCTGTAACAGAAGTGTTTTTCTGGTAACGATCCCAATCGATGTTTTTTGACAGATCAAACTGATAATCAGGATTGTTTGGGATTCGATTAATGTTTTGATGTGAAAGACTAATAGGAAGAGGGTCACTACCCAATGGATCTTCTGTTATTTGCCAATTAAATGGCATAAGTGCTAATTGATGAGAGCAAAAAGTTAAATCTGTGGAACTGTTTCGGTATGGAGACGCTGCTATGCGGGTAGCTGATCCATTATTCAGACATACTAGATTAAACTGATCAAGAATTTTCACTAATTCCAAACCTCTGCCATTTTCATGATTACTGCCCCAGACGTTGCTATGAGCATTAAAGTCTCCCATTATCAGAACTGGTATTTTGCTACTTGACGATTGTGCAGTTGTTGTTAGAATATTCTGATTTACATTGCTTGTTTGACTTTGTTTTGATCCAAAAATGATTGTGTGGTTAACATATGGATGATTTTTGATCTGTAAATTGGTTGGGTAGGAACCTACAATCAGACAAACGGAGGTAGTTTCACCTCTCCTGTTTGATTGTAGTGGTATGAAAGGATCTATTGAAATCTTATTCATCTTCGTACATTTCGATGCTTTATATCGAGATGTCCGGGAGATAGTTTCATGAGGACTGCTATTTGTCCAGATTTCCAAATCACTTGAACCAAAGGTTGGTCCGCTTTATTCAAGTGAGGTTAAAGTTTAAGCAACAAGTTTTTTGAGAATGGAATCTGCTGACCTAGCCTCTATGGTATTGGCACTTTCGCTTGGCCGCATGGAAATAAAGGACTTTGTTGAAATCGCACCCATCTCCATATTTCGCTGAGTTGCAACGAGATATCCGGAGGGGTTTTTCACTGGAGTTGTTACTTTGAGAGAGTACACTATCTCGTGAGCTAACGGCTGGCCCGTTATATTCCCGGAAAATCTCTACTGCTGCAACTGATGTTATTGGAGAGCAAGAGCCAATCATTTCTGGAGTTACTACTTTCGTCAAACAGTTTTGTTTATCTAAATCTGTTTCTTGGTGGGATCTTTCATTATCTAGTTGAATAAAATCTAGATTGAGGGTCCTAGCCACATAACTTTTGAGGATTGGGTTATTGGCGTGATTAGGTTGAAGTTCGGCGGCATCTCGTGTTGGTTTTTCTAGTCGGCAAATAACACGATTCATTAGGATTAAAATTTATAGCTGGTGGTATATATATCGATAGAATATAAATTTCTGGTAAACTATTTATTTCCGTCTGAAGTTTAATCCCTAAGATTTCTATAGTTGTACAAGCTTGAAGTTTGACTAACCTGTATCCCAAATGTCTGTGCTTACCGATACATACGCCTCCATATCCGTCACAGCGATCGCAATATTATAATTTTTAATAGAAAATTCTATAGTAGATTTGAGCCACGTTTTCGATAGGTAAAAAACTGAAACATTTTTATCATGCAGAAGTTGTTTGAATTCAGTTATTTTAGGAGCAATACTTCGGCAATTCGACTGAAGCAGATTAAACTGTGTGCTCTCATTCACTAACATTGGGAAAAAAGAAGTGGGGCACACGATTGGAGAATAGTGCTTAAATTGGGCAATACTGTTCTATAATAGGCACGATAACAGTTATGAGCATCATTTTCCATTGGGGACCTATTAAAAATGCATCGCAAATACCATTTATAACTGATGTAATTTGAAAGCGGTGGTTGCTTTGAAAATCAGGCGGTATTTCTTCAGTGTCGATCTCATTTTCAGATAGGGGATCTATTTTTCTCTTCTTATCAGTATGTTTTTCATTTTGTGGGACATTCAATTTTATTATGTGTCTGGGTTTTGCAGTTGAGTTACTTATTTTTGCTGTTTTTTTTGAATAGTGAAATTCAGATTGATTTGGCACGTTTTCTGAAAGATTTCCCTCGTTTATGCTCTGGAATTTTTTGGCTTGAGCAGCTGCCTAGCCATAAGTAGTTTTTATTTTTTTTTTATTTTTTTCAACCAGTTTTTGCGATATGGCTAAGAACGATGGGCAGTCTTATGGGCATTAAATCTTCAAGATCAGTTTTGCATTGAATGCATTTATTCTTGCAAACTTTAGACGTGTGATTAAATTTTCCACATATGTCACAAGACATTGCCGTAAGATTGAATATTTTAGTTGGAATAAAAATATCATAAGGAATATACGTTTTAGGCTAAAATAATCGGGACTTTTTTTTGTAGAGAATTAAATTTTCTACAAAAATGTTTATATTATATTTTTAAAATTTACATATTAGACCGGGCGGGAGGCAGCGTTGCATTTTGGTTGGTGATTTGATGCCGATTGAATTTAATTTTGGGGGTCCACCATACAACAGGCGTTTTTTTCCACTATGTTTTTATGTTTGTTGGAAGCATAAAACATTCGTTCGGGAATGAATTTTGACGACACTTTGAAAAAAGATGCAGTTTCAGTTTAAAAGTCGCCCACAACCACACCCCCCACTACTTTAGCAGCTGACCGCCAGATTTATCATCACCTGGAGTTAATTAATAAATAATAAAAAAAATCAATCGGCATCAAATGTCTTTTTCATTTGCAACGCTGCCTCCCGGTCTATATTTCATGAGATATTTAAAAAAAATCTACGATTTCATCAAACAATGAACTTCAATGATTTTGGAGCACGTGTTTTTCTTATTTAGAAAAAAAAACGCCCTCTTTTTTCGCCAAAAATAATTTTTTTAGGGAGCGTCTTAAAAAGTTTAATTTTGTGATGTCACGTAAAAGGGCAAATTTTTGAAGGGGAGATGACATATTTTATTTGATTGTTTTGTCATTTGTTTTACTGACATTATTGACAATATGTTTTTTATTTTAATTCCTTACAAGTCGAGATCGTAATCTACCTTTTATAAAAGTAATAAGCTCAGTTTACATGAAATTAAATCTTTAACGACCATTCAGAAATTTATTGCTTCGTGTTTTGAGATGCTAGGAATGGAAAAGGAAATTTGTAGCTCTTTCATATTTTCTAAATTCTTGGATTTCGAAATTTTCGGAAAATATAGTGAAATAAAGTATTTAGACATGTTCTAATCTACGCTTCCTTGAGCGTGAACTTAATTCCTTTTCTCATCTAATATAGCATTAATAAATATTTTTTTAACTCCACACATAATTTAAAAAATGTTTAGAATTCACAAAAACAATATCGAAAAAGTTTATTTCATTACACATGTTGAAAAAATAATCAATTTTCTTATAAATAAACTAACCAAAATATGTATATGTTACACATACACATATAAAATATATTTTTAATTCCTCCAAATTAGACATTTCATGAGCAAAAATATTTATTGCACACGAAAAATTAAATGTTACACATCAAAATATTTAAAAAAAATTAAAATCTTTTCTACACCACACCATCTTTATCGTAAGACTTGTATTAAAATATATTACTAACACTTTGTTCCAATTTATGCTAAATTAAGCCAAACCTGCTTAATCAAATCAAATTAGTCAACTTTTTGTTTAGCAGAAAATCTAGTATTAATAATAATTTGGAGTACAAAGGTTACAACTATAGTGTGCTCTTGTTTTGATTGAAATTTTTTTAATTGGTTTAAAGAATTGTTAAATAAATTATATAATCTGCAAACTTTTTTAAATTTTGGGTATTTGATTATCAAAGTTGAGCAAACCTTTGTGCACTAGTAGAACAATATCCTGTCTGTGTGCTTTTTTACGGACTTAAAAGCATACATTAAATGCTTAAAATAACTTTTTCATTGCTCTACAAATAACGTAATTGTTTTTGAATCAAATTAAGAAACCATTTTCTTTGTTCCACTAAAGAAAAACCAAAATGAACATCACTTCTAGACAAAACAGGAAAATAATGGAAATAAAATTACAACAACAAAAAGCATTATAGTCGCTATTAAGAATAGAAAATCTACTTTAGAAGAATCTTCTTCTACTGTATTCTTTCGTGTATAGTTTTTTTTTGTTTGGATAAAGTTGATGTAATAAATAGGTTCAAGTGTGGTGGTTGGTTCTTTTTTTACAGTGAGATAAGTAATTTGTTATATAATATGGTGATTATTATATCAAGTGTTGTATAACATTGCTATAGTGCTATTCAAAATAACAAGAAAATTTTGAGTTCTTTAAGGATCCTTGAGAGAATTAACAACGTAAAATTCATAGCGTAATGAAGGAGATTTAGTTTGAAGTATAAAAGAAAACCAAAATCCGTTTTTTTTATTGAAATTATTTAATTAAAAATATAAATTGTTATTCGATTTTAATTTTAATGTATTACGTAAACGACAGTAAAAAAGTTTAAGATATTTAAGTACTCCAATTAGTTATGTCATATATTATATTCTAGTAGTATATTCTTATAGTATATTAGTATATTCTTTAATAGATGGTATATTGTTCAACGATGCCAAAACTTACATATTTTGAAAAGAGCGGAATGTGCTAGTGGCGCTAGCCGAAATAGGTGATGGTGACGAGGTGAAACATATTATTTTTAGTGAATTATCATTATTTTAAGTGGTCTTGGTTTGGTATTGAGTGACATCCTGTTACAACATACAGTGTAGCATTTAATGTGGTTTGCAATTTTTAATCAGCCATGATGTGCAACACAGTTGCGGCTACCTGACAGGTGCTGCATCATTTATGAAAGGCCGACAAACTGCTTTTTATGTTGTTAGAATTGTTTTTTTGGCTTGACGACACACAAGTAGTATCTGAAGAGACTTCAGTATGTTGTTGCGAGTCTGTAACCTGTTTGAATGAGAATGGAATTTTAAGTATTTTAGCATAATTTGTTAAAGCCCAACAGATCCGAGTACTTTGGATGTTTTTGTGAATCTAATTGCTCTCGCGATATTATCTTATATGAACTGTATTGAATCTTCTGTTGGGATGTGGAGTGAACTACCAGTTGCCCTACATTGGACACTCCTTGATATTTTCTGTTGGGATATGGAATGATTTGCAATATGTTTTTAGTGCCTGTATTAAAACCGGTCTTAAAAGTGACACGTGTTGGTAATAGTTTGTTAAGAGCGGCACATTTTATCTGATTGATTTGATCAAATAGATCGATTCCTTGTTGATCATCAGCTAAGGCAGATTACTATGTTAAATGCCCTGCAGGGTAAGTCATACTGGAAAAATTTTGACTTAATTTTGAGCTAAATACATTTTTTTAAAAGCAATCGAAAACGAATTTTAAAACGAAAAAACCGAAGGATACGATATAACCACATGAAACTTGACTGAATATATAAAATGTAAACTCAATTGTTTAAGGTTTTAATGCCTTTTTCAGGAAACGCTTAAAAAAAATCTAGCGATCAACCTCTCTGAGGTTCCATGGAGAAAACAAAGTAACGGTCCCCCTTCGAGTCGAAACAAAAATCCTTTATACGACTTATACTAAGTCCGATTTACTGTAAAAAAAGGTGGGTAGTAGTGGAAAAGCGCAAAAGAAAGAGGAGTCAGAATTTGAATTTGCCGAGAATTTTATAAAAAGCTCGAGAAGCGAGAAAAATGGTGACAATGAGGTTCTACTGTCTCTCCAGTTCAGGATCTGGCAGAAATAACGCTAGAACTAGTCTATTTAACCACACTGACGAAAGGTCCCCCTAAAGAGATATTAAATAACCTGATCCGAGTGACAAACGCAACACAAATGGCATTTACGATTTGTTGATCCATGTTTCTGTTCTTGAAGCTAATCAGGAGAGCAATGACAATAATAAATACGAGATTCCGAAAGGGGGCAACGATTTATTAAATAATTATAGGATACCAAAAATACAGATATTTAAAACTAAACAAAACAATAAAAGTACCGTCATCAGGACTAAAATTCAGGACAAAAGAAATTGCGAAACCGGAAACCTCCCTGGCAAGGGGTGCGCTTATGCTCACAATTTAGTACAGCTCAACGTGTATCATTTGCAGATTTTAATACAGAACAATTTGGTTCTGTGTAGGGTGTATTGGCTGAACTCTAAGGCTTGACAGTCAGACAAGATTCTCGCAAATTCATCCTATAATTTCCGTCCTTGAACTAACAGCCTGCATGTTGTGCATTATCGTAATGTTAAATTCAACAGATCATCATGCAAATAACTTTTTGCCTCACCCTCGGCTATGATGTGCTTGTCATTGACATTTTTTTTCATTAAAATATCAAGGTTATAATTGTTTTTGTCATAAATACCTGCACTCTATCTGCAATATTTAAATAAGGAAAAAATTAAACAGAAACATTGCTGTGATTAAGATCCTCTTCTTGCATTTTTTTTATAATGAAACAAAATACAATAAATATTTCTTTTGCTGGTGTACAAAGGGTGTACATAAATTCAGTCCGCGCCAAATGCCAAAAAAATACTATTTATGTTGGCATTTTCTGAAAAATAGAATTCAGTTCGTGTTTAATATTTGAAAAAATTCAGTTCGCTTTTCATTTTACAAAAAAAGGTATTTTTCAGTACGCGTTGAATATTAAAACAAAAAAAAATTTGTTACGCAGTCCGTGCTTAATATAAATTAAAAATTTGATTGCCCAAGGATTAAAGTCAATTGATATGTGATTTGTTATTGAAAATAAATGGTATTCCTTTAAAATCAGTTTTGTAATATGTTGCTAAAAATAATATTCAATCGAGTCGCGATTCAATTTCTAAAGAATAATATCAAAACCAATAGTTAAATCTGTAATTGATACTTCAATTCGTAATTTCTTATATTTCAAAAAAATGTTAGGCCTAGACCTTGATTAGGCCTATAAAATCTATTTTTATCACCTGATAAATGCAAGTCATGCATGAAATTAAGTTGGCGCTTTTGTATATACATGCCAAGGGATTAATACAAATGGAGGATTCAGAATGACAGTAAAGGAACGAGTTTGTTGAAGGTACAATTGTTTACGAAAGTCAACAATTTCCAGACACTAGGAGGATGGCTCTGTCGAAC